>JAQIWH010003496.1:0-19749 GCA_034695005.1 Cryptops parisi | reverse complement strand
ATCATACATAATATCGTATCTATTATTAAAACAGCGTCACCTACACTGCTAAAATAAAACGAAAGCGCTACGACTGAAAAAAGACGCCGTTGGAGCGGAACAAGCGCACAAAATACTGAAATAGTCTACAATTGAAAAGCGCCGCATTAGCGAATCTCCGTAGTAGCATGGTACCTCTCCTGTCATTTTTGCTGGATCCGCAACTGTACTCTGTATATATGAAATAAATAGATATTCATCAAATTAATAAGCGAAACATGGCTAATTATGCTATTGCATTGTATTGAATGCATTGAATACATCTAATAAACTATCATCAACTTGTAGGCTTAATCATTAATTTAATTTTAAAAATTAAAACAATTGTATGTATATAATAAGATATGTATAGTTATTTATTTTAATAATAAACTATTTCGTTTATTTCATAACTTTGGGATAAAAATATAATACAGTACATGGAAATTATCCAAAATCCTTAGCTTAGCATAGATTATTCATAAACAACATCCGGGAACACGAAGGCGAGTAACCACTGACCAATGAGGATTAAGAAGCCTCAGGGGCCAATAGGACGTCGCCCTTTTCTCCATCCCCTCTAAGCAAGGGCCATCCACCTTACAACTTCCACTTTTATAGGTAAAAACTTTCAATTTTTTTTTTTGTTGTTTTGTCTTAGCTCCCACGCGAGACACAAAATGGAGTAGTAGACAACGAGTTAGAATCTCACGCACCATTGTTTAAAGGTAGTTTGACAGGTGAGAAGGTGAAATTTGTTTTCCACGCACATTTAAATAAAATTGAATTGAGACAGAAGTGGGCGATGTGTTAAATAATAAACATGTTGTTGTTTTATAATTATTTTTTTAAATTTAATCTAAAAATTGATTTTTTTTATTGGAATTAAAAACTAAAAAATTTAATGATATATTTAATGTTAAATCTTGTTGAAATTATTTTTTAATTCCAAGAATGTTGGGATTTATTATTAAAGTTTATTATATATTGTATTATATATTATAAACTTTTATATAATACAATATGTTGCAAGTTATAACAGAATAACTCTGCAACATGATTTTCTAAGTTTTTTGATTTTCATTAAAACAAATATTTCGATTTATCCGTCATTTGATAAAAATAAGTCAAAACTTTCAATCGATATTTTTGATGGCGATATTATAAGTAATCGTTCATATTTTTCCACTTATATAATTTAAAATATTTTGAGACTTTTAAAATGACAAAATAACACAAAACAAAACAAAAAAGTTTAAATTTGTGTTTTGTATATATTCCAATTTACAAAAAAAAATCAAAAATTTTAAATCGATATTTTGATGGCGATATATTTTTTTAATAAAATATTATAATTTTTCTTTTATTTATATAATTTTAAAAACAAATTCTGAAACTGTTAAAATGTGAAATCGATTCAAATTTGTGTTTTGAAACATTAAAAAAAATTCGAATGTTATATTTTAGTGATTTTATTTATTATTTATTTTATTTTAGAATACATGACAAAAATCCCACTTATCACTAATATTCAATTTTTGAAATTTGTATAAAAATCGCACAACTTTGAATTTATTTTCTGTTATACAAATAGCAACGTAGCTTTTGATACAAAATAGTCTATACTGAAACTAGAAAAGCTTTCGATCTTGTCCATCAATTGAAAAATCAAATCAAAACTTTTAATCGATATTTTTGATATTTTGGTGGCAATATTTTTTTTTTATAAAATATTATAATAAATTGTTTTTATTTTTTTATTTATATATATTTTAAAAAAAATTTTTATTGAAAATTGTAAAATGAGAAAATATTAATACATAATGTCAAAAAAAAAGTTGTATTTGTCACTTGTATTTACTTTTTTTAAAAATTTGTACAAAATATCGCACAACTTCGAATTTTTCTGTTATAACCCGCAACATAATTTTCTATATATATTTTGTCGAATTTTGTACAAAATATCGCATAACTTCGAATTTTTCTGTTATAACACGTAATTTTCTAGATTTTTATATTTCGTTGATTTTTATTTTATTTTTAGAATACATAATGTCAAAAAAAATTCTATTTATCATTGATATATATATATTTTTTTGAATTTTGTACAAAATATCGCACAACTTCGAATTTTTCTGTTATAACACATAATTTTCTAAATTTTTATATTTTGTCAACTTTATTTTATTTTTAGAATACATATAATGATTTCATTTGTCATTTACAATTAGAAAACAAACATTTTTTTCCTTAACTTTTAATAAAAACCTCTATAAATAAAAAACAATTATTTTTCAAACTTCTTAAAAATATTTTCCAAAATAAATTACAACACTTTGTTTTTATTTTTAATCAATAATATTTCGATCATTTGAAGAAAATCAAAACTTTTTAATCCGTTTGTTACAAACCAAACCGTTCGACTCTTGTCGCGCAGTAACAAAACTTCTTTTTTTGCACCCCCTTGATGAACCCTCAAGGCACAACAACAACGAGTATACAACAACATTTTTTGGCCACCCCATACAAAAAAGGAAATAAGGGAAAAACTGAGGGGGGGAAGAATGATAATGATGATGATGATGATGATGATGTTAAACCAGTTTTCGGGTTGACGCACCTGCTTTTACCTGCCACGTCTCAGGTGCTTGAGTGGACCAATAGGAATTCAGCTTCAATTTTTATTTTTATTTTATCAACATGGGGCCCCGCTAGAGGGCCGCCCAGAGTGCATCACACTTTTCTAAGGGCCAGACACGGGTTTAGACCAAAAACTTTTTTGGTGGTGGTGGTGGTTGAAATTATTTTTCCTAGGGTTGTGTCAACGTTTTTTACCCTGCAACACGGTTTCGTATCATTTTTAAAAATATTTTTCGTCCTATGTGTTTTTGAGTATACGTCTTTTTTTTTTTTGTAGAGGGGGTGTGTTTGATTTTTTAAAATTGTTTTTTTTTTTAATATAAAATATTTTTTTAAAAAAAACAAAAAACGAAACGAACAACACACCTGTTTTTAAAAGTATTCACAACTTTTATAAAACTTCAACAAACATAATAAGCAAAGCAGCATGGCGGCCGCTTACCTGGTGGTTCTCTATTGCGCCACGGCCGGTCAAAATGGCAATATGTTGGGTTCGGACGAAGAAGAAGTTGTCATCATGGCCTGGTTAGTGTTGGATATCGCTAACAACAAAGTAAGTTTAACTATTTTTCTTAAACTGTTTGTTTAAAACGATCCAAAACGGCGTAACTCGCCTCCGACGTTTCGCGCAACCATACCTCTCTCCAACTTCTGCCATGCTAACATCAAAGTTAACACTCACCTGTTGTTGTCCCACTCTGCGCTTTTTTGTTGAGAAAACGTGTGAAATGTTTGATTTTTAGTCATTTTGTTACTTGTTTTGTTAGTAATCATTTTGTTAACTATCTTTTAATACTATTTCTGAACTCATGTTACTACAAAAAGTTAACACTTTGTTTTGGACTCACCTGTTGTTGTTGATGTTGGTATTTGTTGGACATTGTGTTTAGTCAAGAAACACTTTAGTCTTTTGTTAAGAAAACCGTAGAATGTTGATTTATTTTGTTAGATTGTGTTAGTTTTGATAATGAAATCAGATCACACAACAGGTGAGAGAATAACACGTCTGTTAACACTCCGAATTTTTGCGAAACTAGGTAGAATGCTAGTTTTGAAAACTATGTAAACTGCTAGTTTTTAATATTAAATTACTAGTTTTTTTATGTTAAATATTTGTTAGTTAATTTTATTTAGTTAATTTTTATTTAGACACATGTATAATGGAAGATAAAGTAACACGTCTACAACCCCGAACTCAGTCGTTCGAGATCTAAGTGTTAGTAAAGAACTTTATAAATTTATAGTTTGCATTAAATAGTTTTGTTATATTTTTGTTAAAAAGTAAAGATTTTTGTTAAAAAGTAAAGATTTTTGTCAAAAAATCACAGTTTTGGTCAAAAGTCAGTTTTCGATCACCAGAACACTATAGAGATATAATACATTTCGTATCACCTGTACATGTAGTGTTAAGCAGTAAATGAGTTTAATTTTATCTCAAAACTTGTAGAATGTTGAATATAACAAAAATGATATTCTGTTTTAACATATTTTTGTTAAATTGTTGAAATATTTTTGTCCGATTGTTAGATTTTTCATCAAATTGTTGTTTGTTTGTTTGTGATGAGTAATTGTGGATTATGCACTTGTTTGTCTCACCTGTTGCTCGACATATTTGTTTTGTGTTCAACTAAAACATTGATATATATTTTAAACTATTTTCATTAAATATTTTTTGTTAGACGGGTTTGAATATCTTTTTTGTGGGACAAGTTTTATTTTTTTTTTAGGTATTTGTTAGGTTTTCGTTAATATTGGCAATGAAAAATTTTTGTTTGAGAGATAAGAAAGTAGGCTTAAGTGGTATGTCAACAGATAACAACTGACGCTTTCAGACGTATGGGAAAAATAAATGTGGCTATTTTATATATATACAAATTATTTTTATTTAAAACTGTAGTTTGTTATAATTATTTTTATAATAGTTAATATACTATACATGTAATAGTTAGTGAAAATAAATAAAAAGAAAAATTTAACTTATATAAAGTTAATTGAAATTTAACTTTATTAATGTTAAGAGTTCATATACTTGCGGTGATCAAAAAGTTTCCGGAAAATTAATGACATTTGACTGTTTTGAATTTTTCGGGAACTTTTTGATAAGTAAATAATTTTTAGCTTTATAGTTGAGTTTAATTAAATAAAAATAAAATTACTATTCAGTGAAAATTTACATATTACAATACACACAAAATACATTTTTTGTACGTTAACATTATATATTTAATCAATTATAACAAAAAAGGGTTATTCGAACATATGGTACTGTTATTAGTCATTACATCAGCGTTGTTAATCATTTCTAACTTGCCTTGATCTACATCAACTCGATCATAATTCATATAGATATATATATATGTATTTTTATTAATTTTAATGTAAATATTTTTTATAAGAAAAAACACAATTGTTTATAAAAAATATTTTGTTAATTAACACATTTTGTTTATTGTAGGTTGTTGCGGTTCAGCAAAATGTGGTTAAACCCAGGTCAGCAGATATCAATGAGAACGTGTTGTCTGAACAATGCAGAACTGAAATGGGTTTGAGTGAAGAACAAGTTAAGAATGGACAACCATTAGAACACATTATTGAACAGGTAAAAGTTTATTTAAAAATAAATAACATTTTTGTGGGATTTTGTATCACCCTGTAACCACAAACACGTTTCTGAATACGTGTCACTGTGGTGTATCCTTTTTCGTCCAACACCTCAATTCGAGTGGGAAATGTTGTATTTCTCACTTTGAGACAGAACAAATCTACCTTATTATACAGGGTGATTCATTTTTATAGTGTATAATTTTCTTTATGTATTTTGAATCTAAAGCCAGATTTTTAAGTGTTCATTTTATATGGGGGAATTTTCTAATGACTTTAGGTCTAATTTTGAATAAATTTTTATAAAAGTGTTAAAATATTTATAAAAGTGTATAAAAATGTTACGAGTGCTTTATAATAACAAATTTTTTCCCGTGAATTTGAAAATCAGTCCAAAATTTTTGGGTGTTAATTTTTTATATGAGAGATTTTCCTGCAACATAATTTAATAATTCGCCAAATTTTTTTGTATATTGACAGTTTGTTTATTAAATATTTTTTTCTAAAAATGTTAAAATTTAAAGATATTCAAAAGAAAAAAGTTCGGAAAATAAATTAAAAATCTAAGCGTAGTGCACGTTATATAAGATTCTTGATAAAAAATCCTAAAAACAGGCCAGATCTTCATAACAGATATTATGTAGATCTTCTCTTTGCATTTCGAAATCCTCACAAAAATGACAAATTATTAACTGCAGTTTAATACAGGGTGAGTCGCATAACTTTATCACTAACGTGTAGCAACAACAGGTAAAACGTCAGGCGGAAAAGATGACTCACCCTGTATATAAGATCTATACATAACATTTAAAAACAGGCCAACACGTAGGTTTTATTTACCTGCATTTTTAATGTTAGCATATTATTCTGACACCTATGCATTTCATTATTAGTGTTTTATATACAGGGTGAAACGTAAACAAATCCTGTTTCGTTTCAAATAAATTAATGTTATTACTTTAAATTTAAAATTTTTATTGTTTGCATATCTTTTGGACGTTTTAATGCGTTTTATTAGTGTTTCATGTAAAGGGTGATACAAATTTTTTTTTAATGAATTTAATTTTTAGTTATATCATGTTTTAAGATAAATTTAGGTAATAGTTTAAAATTGTATGATAAAAATACAAAAAATTTTGTTGACATTTCATATTTATATAATTAAATAATAAACAAAAATACAAAAACATACAAATAATTTTTACCGTTTATAAACTAAAATACTGTGAGCTGTTTGTTAACATATGGTATTGTACGTCATAAAACATGTGGTATATTATTATTATTATTATATATATACGTGTACATTATTTTTATGAAGGAAACTGGATAAAACATATTTTTTCTTTTTTCTGGGAATTACATCACGTGATTACTAGATGATTTTTGCAATGCTCTATTTAGGATGAGGAGAAGCTTAACTGCTTCCGCTTCACACTTCCCTTTACAAAATCTGTTTTTATACAGTGTATATTTAAAAAAACACGTACCTTTTAAAACATTCATAGTTTCAGAATTAAATTATCAAATAAATTATTCTAGAAGGTATTTTTCAATTAACGGAGAAGCCTATTGGCATGAGGTTGTTGTTTTTAACTTGAAATACAACGTACAACACTTAATTTAACACTAATCGTACAATTAGTAACTTTTTGTTTGTTTTAAACACGGAACTTAACCACTAGCGCCACGAGCGGTATCTCCACTAAAAAGTATCTATTAGAACATCCATAAACGTATTAATTTGCGACTTCTATGTAACTAAAATATAACTGGAAAAAAAAGTTTTAAACAGGTAATTATAATACTGTATGTCACTGATGCTTCCCCTAGCTTGCAAATTGTAGAGAAAGGACAAATTCCTATTGTTTATTCTATGTAGAAAGGATCCTCCCTGTCAGGTGTGATCGAGAGAAAAGACGAAATTGTGTATAAATGTAGGAGATCCAAGCTGCGTGACAAATCTAAAGACAGACCAAATTATTATTATAATTTGGGGTCGTTTTGGTGTCAGTAACTAATCTAGAGAAAGGCCAGCTCTTTTGTATTTGTCTACCGTCCCTTTGGCACTCATATCTTGAGTTTATGGGACAGCTAAAATATACTGTACTACTTGTTGTTGATTATAAATGCATAGTATGACAAATGGAACGCCATACCTGTTTTTATTCCTCTGTATGCAGTATACTATAATTCTAATAAGACGGAAGGTCAGTTGGATTAAATCCAACAGTTACACAGGTGCGCGTACAATGGGATACGTTTCTTTATTTTCTCAGTTGCATCACTTCCGTTTACAATACTCCATATATATAAAATGCAAAAGAGATGAAGTACATCACTACGTCAGTGGTAGATTTTTATTTTGACATTTTTTTGTGTGCAGCCTAGTCACGTGTGTGAGTGAACGCCCATTAAAAAAAAAAGACAGAAAGAAAGACTAGTTTGACAGATTTTCCCCCCTTTAGTTATTTTTCATAAAATAAAAGTGGTTTAACAATTGGGAATAAATAATCCTGTGTGTGAAGAAAATGTATGTACAGAAAGACCGAAGTCTCATTCCTGACATTCAAATACTGAACAAGGCACCCTCTAGTGCATGTAGGCCCTAATGAAGTTGAATTCATGAAAAACTAGAGACGGGGCACATTATTGTACAAAAAAGTAATAGGCTACAATTAACAGCTGGTTGGTATATTCATGTAGAACAGGATGGTGTGTATCCGGATAAATATCAGCCATAAACGACCGATCCGGGTTTAAGATAACATCCGACGTTGAACTTGGGTAAAAATGTCACTTTTTATCATGCAAAAAAACCAGACAATTGGGAAAAATTGTCCTATCTAAGAAATTCCACAGAAAAGTGAAATTTCTCGTTATTCTGAAATAATCGAAAACAGAACAGTTGAAATTCTCATTTTCGATATTCTGGATAATCAAACACCAGGTGCCTATTTCAAATGCACGACAACTCACTGTGTAATCTCCAAAAAAAAAACTGATGCTCGGAATTTATCTTATATTACTTTTTCAGTTAACCCGAAAATCCTCTCTAGAAAAAAAAGTATCCCCCTTATTTTGTTAGGGGAACTATTGGGGTTAGGGGGGCTAGAAAAAGTTGTCCTTGAAAAAAACAACGCGAGGGGATAGTTATTTTATGGGGATGGTTTCAGTGACATCGTATTGTTGAGCTGATTGTAGCAATTTGTTGATGGTGGAGATACAAATATTTTTCTCCTCCTCCCCCCCCCCCGCTCTTCTTTTGTATAAAAACGTTTTCAAAAATATAAAATTAAATAATTCTAATTGCGTTAAGAACATTGTCTTTGTAGAAACACTATGGCAATGTTTTTATTCGATAACACATTTTTAATGGATTTGATCTGATTATATATTTTGATTGTATATATATATATATATAGTTCAGAGAAAGCAGTCAAACGACCTAGTTAATTATAAAAAAAAATTAAAAACTAGAATTAACTAGTACAAATCGAGGGCAGGTGAATTTTGTTTTTGGAAAAAAAAATATGACATTTTAGTTGACATTTTTATTGTTATTATTTCGGTTTTTTTTTACATATATGAAATGTGCTATTGTTATAATTAAGTGAAATTTGTCACGCGGAAAATGTTCCAACATGCGACACTCAAGTTCATGCCCCAAAATGGCGTAGTGTCAAACGTTTTCTATTTTTCCACTTTAATGCACAATCACCTTAAAAACACCTGTGAATTCAACAGGTGCTCTAATAACACCTGTAGACTTCGAGTAAATAAATAAATATATAAAAAAACCCACCTGTACTCTCATTAATGTTTTTAAAAAACTAGAAATAAATTAAAACAATGTTTCTATACATAATATACAAAAAAATTGTGAAAATTATATATATATATATATATGTATATATTTTGTGAAAAAAAATATTTGTTTTTATAGTTTGAACAATTTGCAAGAACTAAGTTAGACAACGAAGTGGGTCGGACATTTGCTTTCACCACGGATGGCCAACTTCCGCTCCGTCAATGTCTGTTTCCGGAAACGTGTTCTAAAGACGTCGAGTTGCCTGACTTCTTTCACACTTTCTTTGACTTGCGCAAAGAATTCCGGAAGTTTTATCATAGCGAGGAGATGCATAACATCAAAGACATGCTCAACTGTATCCTTTTTGTGTTGTTTAACTTTATTCGTTTGCTTTTGATCTAAAAAAAAAACAATATCTAACCAAATTGATATCTCACCATGTTGATATCTAGAAATTTTAGATATTGATAACCACCAGTAAGATAAACGATAACACCTTAATCACGTGATTAATCCTGGGTTTTCTATGCACCTTACGTTTAGTTTTGTGTCAGTATAATTGGGCTTGCAATTTATAATAGCTGATCATGTGACACTAATTAATTGTGGTGCTGTGCTTGCGGTTTATATACTTTTATATAATTGATTTACGTGTGACGTTACTGACTCTAAATCACAATGCGTGATCACGTGACTTTTCCTAACTAGCCCATGCGTTATTCATTTAGTTTGAAAACTTGTTCATTGCATTGTATTACATTTGATGACGTGATTTTCTGACTAGCCCACGTGTGTAGTTGTATCAAAAGTTGTTTTGCTTTTAGCATTTAACTAAGCAACTAACAAAGCAACACAATTGTTTATGCACAAACAAGTTGTAACGATGATTTTGTCAGCTGATGATCTTGTTATATTGTTAGTATACAGACGTTTCAAAAGCGTATGATACGGTTCAGCGTTTGTTTTATTTCACAGAAATTATCATCATTACGATTTTCCGAACAAATTATGAATAACGTTATGACGTTACTCATAATTTGTAATATTAGTTAATATTCACATCATCATATTAGTTAATAATCAAACAATGTTCGACCAGGTGATGACAGCTAATATTCAAATAATGTTCAATCAAGTGATGTTAGCTAATACTCAAACAATGTTCGATCACGTGATGTCGCATTCTGCGATATTGACGTTAATGTTTGGTCACGCGACATAACAGTGCTGCAGTAGTAAAGGTTTTAACACCCAGGTGCTGTAACAATGTTTCTTTTTTTCTGAGTGGTCACGAGTTTATGATAAACTTTATCGCTTGTCAAATGTAGCATTTGCCTTTTGTTGCGAACTTGGGGTTGGATCACGTGACGCTAGTAACGGTGTTCTGAGCAACATCCAAAAACAGGCTCGTGCAAAGAATGTAGTTATGTATGGGAGCTGGATAGATGAGGTATTTGTGGTCAGTGACCATGTACTCTCTAACAGGGTTACGGTCTCTTCTGTTTGCTAATTCGAATATACCAAAAAAAAAACCAGCGTCGCACCTTGCATCCCTCTTATTTTCAAGGTCATCTTCCTTCCTCCAAACTTCAAAGGGTTAATGCTATTCATGGGATCTCAAAAACTGAGTAACAAAGATAATCATCCAAAATGGATGCCGTGTTATCTTTTTTCTTTTCTCGTCTGAGTTCAATTCAATTAACTAGTTTGAAATAAATAGTTTAGTTCTCAAGTTAATCATTCAATTTAATATTAATGAAAGTCTAAAGTGATGAGATATAAAGTTTTGAAAACATAGAAGTAATATTAGTTTAAACAGTGAAACCCTTCATTGTTACCATTACAACAACACGAATGTAACCAGTAGTGAATTAGCTTAAATAAAAGCACACCATTAATTTTTTCGTGCTACAGCACAGGTTACCTATTTGTGTTAAATAGTTTTTTGATATTGTATGTGGCCAAACAGTTTGACTGATATAGTTGTTTATAATGACTCCCCCTCTCCTCATATTAATAGGTCTATGCATAAGGCCAATGCATGCATAGTGTAACAAACACTAACCAATTAACTAAGTAAATGATCTTTAACCAAAACAATTAGATCTCGTATTAGAACCAGATTGTTCAGCAGATTACGCCATTCGTCAAGTTCAAGACATGGCAAAGATTATCCAACGTCTTATAGCTGATGGTAAGTCCATTTCTCTTTATTTTATAATTACTTTAACTATCATAATGTCCTTAATGATTGTTTTTCGGGTGTATTTGTACTATATGCACCTAGGTATTTGAATATTGTTTTGTAATCAGATCCAGAATGTCAATCAACCAACCAACCTAAACCAATTAGGGTTAGAACTTTAACATTGGTTTAAAAAATGTTGATGGGATATATTTTTTTGTTAATTATTCAGTATATTTATTGTTTAGTGTGGATATTGCGTTTTTAGTTATACATAAGTAAGAATTCTGTAATATTTTAGTTTATACTAGTTTTTGTGATTTCTTTTAACTTGTTTCTAGTAAAATATCACTTTGGTAAACTCATGTATACGAATTGCTGGGTTTTTGGATACCTTCTTTTTAAATGATAAAATTGTTAAAAAATTAATATTAATTTATTAAAATATTTTTTTTATAAAATTATCCCAAACGTTGAGCTTTTAATACCGAATTTGGTCGAATTCCTTTCTGACATCAACAATATATTCCCAATTGTTATTCATTTTATGATCACGTGAACAGGAATGCGTGTCGTACTACCATACAAATACACGTCCATTGTGTTGATCACGTGAACAAATTTAAATTTTGTGTCTTAAATCAACGTTTTACGGGTTTCAGTTCAAATGATCCAAGTTTGGTTGTGTAGGCCTAACGGAACACGTGGAATTAGGGTTATCTGTTGTACCACGTGGAATTAGGGTTATCTGTGGTATAAAGTGACCTGTCAAGATTTGTTCGTTATTTTAACCTTTAATTCTAGTTAAAACAAAATAGTTAAGTGAGCTTGAGTTCAATTGTGTGTGTTTTCTTTCCAACAGTTTTTCTAGAACCAAAATGGAGTCAACGTTGAGAAAAAAACGAAAGGTAAAACATAATAATAAAAAAAAACAAACACAAAACAAAAAAAAGGACAAGGGTTAAGGTGTCGGTTGATTGGTTGGTTGGTGTTTGATTTTCATCCATGATTGGTTGGTTGGTTTGTTGTTTTTGGTGGGTTTTACTTGGATCACATTTTTGGGACAAAAATTATTATTTTTATGTATTGGTGTTGTTGTGTTTTTCATATTTTATATTTCACTTAATGCACTGGGTTTCATTTTACAAAATAAAAAATGCAAAAAAAAAAACATGGTTGCTTGGAATAATAATAATAATAATAATAATAATAATAATAATAATAATAATAATAATAATAATAATAATAACAGGTTATTTAAAAAAATAAAATATGGCTGAAAGGGAAAGTTGGTGGAGCAATAAACTTGCTAAGGTGTTTCACCTTTTCATCGTGACCAAGGTGAACATAGTAAAAAAAGATAAGAGGTCATTCCTACCATTAGTTCCCATGATCCTTCATTCCTTAAACATAATCTCCATTTTGAGTCTTCAGAACAATGCATAAATTTGATTTGTTTTTATTAGTGTCTGGTCAGTTTTTTAAAAAAATACCTAAACTTTGCTTCTGGGTAGATTTTTGAAAATACCTTAAAGTTAATAGAATTATATATAAGTTTTATATTTGTTTTTTGAATTATCAAACCAATAAGAAAAACCTTTTAAATTAATACAAACTAATAAGCCTATATTGAGGAACAAAATAAAACATTTTTATAAGAACTTTTTATATCTTTATGAAGTTCTAAGAATTTCTGAGAACTTTCTATTATACTTTAAATTCTAAATTTTTCTCTAGTTGTAATATTTCAACTTAATTAAATACTTTCTATGAAGTTCTATGGACTTCTATAAAGTCCTAAGGACTTTCTATGAAGTTCTAAGGACTTTCTATGAAGTTCTAAGGACTTTCTTTGAAGTTCTTTGAAGTTCTAAGGACTTTCTATAAAGTTCCAAGGACTTTCTATAAAGTTCCAAGGACTTTCTATGAAGTTCTAAGGACTTTCTATGAAGTTCTAAGGACTCTCTTTGAAATTCTAAGGACTTTCTTTAAAGTTCTAAAGACTTTCTATGAAGTTCTAAGTACGTTCACAAACTTTTGGTATAAACCCACGTTTTAAAGTTTGAACTGGTACAGTGTATCTGTGTATATATAAAATTATACAAACTTTACTATTAATAGCATAATTCACTATTGTAGATACAAAATTTAAAACAATTTTATTTCTTAATTCAAATTTTACTTCAAAAGTTTTTTATGCGATGTTTTTTTTCAACTACAACATATATTTATTGAAACATTCCTTTGGGACAAAGTATAAAATTTGTATCATATTGTAATCCCTATTGTAACATATTGAATTTTTCACACATTTAGAAACCTAAACTCTTGATTTACAAAAAAGAAAAAAGTAACAAGTTATAATTCTATATAATCTTAAGATTATGTAGAATTTTAGTTTTTTTTTTTGTATAATCTTAAAACTCACACCATGTTATTATTGATATAACCAAAAATTCTAACGCTTATCCAATTTTCAATTCACTTTCTTTTAGGTCACTTGTTTCAAGAACCCGAACAGATCAGCAGTCGACTAGAACATGGCATTTGGTGAGTACCTCATCCCATTTTGAGTTCTGCCCCTCTCTCTCCCTTAACAAAAGCACTTTCGCTTTTTTCTCTCTTCTCCTGTTTTTTTATCCTCTTCACGCACGGGAGTGAATTGTGTGTAATTTTCCGAGTGAAAAAACATTCACAGGATTCACGCACGAATAAAATTAAAGGACTATTTGTGGACTGCTACAACCCTTCTAAACCCGGGGAGGGGATGGGTATAAGAGCCGATGACCTTCGATCATGTGACTTTTTTTTTCTTTTAAGACAATAGAATGGCATCTTTGTAAGGGTTATTCTTCGTCGCTTTAATAATCTTTAGTAGCATCTTGAATGACGTCATTCATGGGTAAACGACTTTTGTGTTTTTCCGGAATGTTTTTTAGTTTGTGATTTTTGTTGTGGACGACCAATGAACTTTTCCAGATTGTTTGTCGTAAAATTTAAAGAAAATTTTGATTAATTGAATCCATTGAGGAAAAATTGTTAAGTTTTGGGGAAAAATTGTTAAATGGTGACCATGACACTTTTTGGAGGTCAATGTAGGTTGTATTTTTGGGTATGAGCTTATTGACCTCTTAGCGAGGTTATCCATCCATTGCTGGAGGATATGTTATTATGATTTAAAAAAACACAACACAACGCAGAGGAAGCACACTCACTGGCCAACCCTTTCTTTCCCAGAGAGGTGTTTCTTCTTCTTCTTGACGGTCATGTGACCTCCAAGGAACATCTTGCCCAAAAAAAACGCTTGGCTGAGTACCTGTAGAAAGGGAAATGTGTTTCTTTTGTTCTCATCTTTGTAATTAAAGGGTTTTAAAGTTGGCTTCATTTCTTAAAATGATTATTATGATGATGATAAAAAAGCAAGATATTTTTGGTGATGGTAATTTGTTTGTTTTTTTGTTTGGTATGGAAAGCAAGTTTTTTTATTCGAGCTGACAAAATAAGAGAAACAAGTTTGGTTTTTTTTTTCTTCTATTTGGTTCTCTTTTTATTATTATTATTATTATTATTATTACATTTAACTGCAGGTGAATTGTTCAAATGGGAAAGTGAATGAGGTTAACGGACTTGTATTTCAACGGCCATATTTGGTGCGAAATGCAATTTTGAAAAAGGGTCTGCAAGAAAAAAAATATACAAACCCTCCAGGGGTTTTGAGTCCATCATTCGTAATCGGTACAATGAATTGTATCGAATCGATGGTGGAATCTGAGGGAATAATATTGTTTACAAGAAAAGTTTGCAATTTAAAATTGCAAACCTCAAAAATTTAGATTTGCAAACATTTTCAATGTCTTGCTTGGTTCGAAGACCAATCGATGATTGGTCTTCGAACTTGAGCAAGGTTTACAAACAACAATAATCTGATCCATTCGTACTTTGTAAGGTTTTGTGTTGAGTAAAAAAAAACATACAATTTAAATTTGGTGATCTTCGAACATTTGGTGTGCGACAATTTTAAGATTTACAAAAAATTAACTCCCGATCCACTCGGACTTTCGTGAGTGACCATAAAACGAGTGTAGAACAGGAACACATTATACGAGGGTGGATGGAAAATAAATTTTACTCGTGAATAACAATGATATAGACACACATTATGCATGTTGTACACCCTTCATTAATTTACCTGTACACTTATTGGAATATGTGAGCAACGTTTCTATTGACAAATTCGCTCCAATTTTATGCCACCATTTTCACAGTTTTGTTGGTTTGGAATTGTCCTTTAATTTCGCTTGTCATTTTATCGAACAAGTACTGTAGTAGCCTGACGTGAGTAACCACTTTTACGGTAAAATGACAAACGAAATTCTACGACGATGATTCCAAACCAATTAATTTATGAAAATGGTAGTCATGAAATGGTTGCACAAAACTAGAGTAAATTCGTCAGTGGGGGGGGGGGAGTCGAAAAGTTTATCACAATTTCCAATAAGTGTTCACAACAGGCATTAAACGAATATGTGTATAATCAATAAAGAATGTACCTTCACACTAAAATGTGTGTTTATATCATTTTGTTATTTTTTAATTCACGAGTGAATTAAATACCCCCTTGTACAATTTAAATTTGTTGGGATGTTCGTCTTCGAACATTTGGTGTGTGCGACAATTTCAAGATTTACAAAAATTAACTGTCGATCCACTCGGACTTTTGTGAGGGACTATATGAAACAAGTGTAGAACACATTGTATAAGAACATATGTTCGTTCTTATTTGTGCGCATTCTTTAAATTTAGGCGGGGTTCAGCGACGGCGTTTAATCGTCAACTCAGTGTTGCTGGACGTTGACGGTTTTTCGTAATGCCATACATTGCACTTCGTCGATGAAGAGAGTCTGAGTCTTGATCTTGATGTCGTCCATGATCTCCAACTTGGTCCTCATCATTTTGTGCAAAGACTGTTCCGATTCGCGGAGCTTCTTCCTCAATGCTTCCCTCGATTCGTGTAGTTGTCCGAGTTCGGTGATGAGTCGTTCCATGGCAGGATCAAAACAGTACTCGGTGTTGGGACGAGCGTCTCGAACGTTGAGTCTGGTTTGGGCCAAAGTCAGGGGTGTCTCCAAATCTGCGATCGAATGTTGCAACCCTTCAATGTTTTCCTCCATGGCGCTGATTTGACGTTCCAGTTCAGCGTGCTCTTGTTCCATCTTGAGCTTGGTGGCTCTAGTTTCTTGGATCTGATGATCGAAAGCCTTGTTGGTGCGACTGATCTGATAGCGAATGTCGCTGGCCACCTACAAACGACACAAGTTTCTATTAAATAGTGCTACAACATTTTGTGATGTCTATTTCATGCCCTGTTTCAGGTTTCGATAATACACATCTATTTGCAGATATTGTGCATGTGAACGTTTGTGAAATAAATCCACTACCGGGGATTATACTGGTGACGGTTTCAAAATGCGGCTTTGTTGATACCGTAAATAACGGATTCTTCATTCAACAAAAATCTTGGTTTTATTTAACCTGGTTACGAAACCATCTCACCCAAATATTAAGAACGTTTCATGCGTAAAAGTTTGATTGGTAGCTAATTGTTTTTATTAGAGACCGTAAATATGACAATAGAGTATTATTCTAAAACTAAAAGTAAACCCGTCAATAATGACGGAAAATTTCTTGTTGTAATTTAGGCTACACTCACGTTATGTTGAACCCCCGTGAATGTAAAGTGTTTTACAAAAATCTGGGTAATTATATATGTTCATTGACTTGCAGACTAACCATACTTATTTTGATTTTCTGGAGAAAGTATGTATGAGTGATTTTCTGGTTTCAATGTTGAATACAAAGTTGGGGGATTTGCTATACTTTTTTATAGTTGAATATTCTAGTATTTTATTTACGGAATTACTTTTTTTCTTTATTATTTTTAAGTAGAAGCACTTGGATATGCTAGAGAACAAGTCAATTCTGATCTGGTAGCAATACTGATTGCTACTTTGCAATCCATACATACATACATATTACATATTGGCTACTTCATACGGTATAAATTTTCACCTATAACAAAAGTGTCTCGGGTGTATTTTTACCTGGCCGAGAAGAACTTCAAGTAGCCCTCGGAACTGGATACTTTGATTGAGTTCACTTTCCGCTTGAGCTACTATAGCGTTGCTCATCTGTCGCCATTCGTGGATGCTCAGCTTCTTACGAGGAGCATCTGGATCGCAACCCTGCAAAGTGCCGAAGGCCGATTGCTTTCGTGGAACTTCATAGGGTTCCAGACACGTCCCTTCATCCGATATCAATTCCGAACTGTAAGGTGTTAGGTTGGCTGACAAGTTGTCCAGCTTCATAGCGACTGTCTTGTCTGACAAATCGTGTTCCAGACGATACCTGCACAACAAAGTTTGGTCAATGGACGAGAGAAAGAGAAGCTCGTAAAGACTTTGGATGATCTTTGTGGAAATTCAGACCTCGCTTTGCGATCGAGTCTCAGTTGTTCTTTGGCGTCCTCGTACGTTTTGTTGAGCATCTGCTGGATGCCCACGATCACTTCGATCTCTTTGAACAAATTTTCCTGAACTTCGTCGTGGGTGAGATCGATGCCTTGACGCTGATCCCGCAGCATGAGACATTGCCGAGCAACAGAAAGCGGATGTTCGTATGCTTTGGTGGCGTTGTCGAAACGAGGGAAATACATCCTCAGACTGTCGATTTCTTCGCTGATTCCTACCTGAGAGACTATGCAACTATTATAGACATACAATACATCTGTAAACTAAACAATCACAATTACTTATGTAGTGTTTGTGGCTCTTACCACAATACAATTTTGTGGTCGAGTTAGTAGGCAATCAGAACTACTAATCCAGTGGGGAAATACCTGACTTAATATTGCACGTAGATCTACATGTAATTAAAACATGCAAAAAACTGATCCCACTTTTGGTATCTGCTATTAGTACGCTACACCAAAAAAATAAGTTGATGACATTGTATGGATTCATGTATCCGAACTCATGTCCAGATAGAGTGACTTAACACCATCTTGGGTAATCTATTAGTTACTTTTCCAAATCGACCCAGAGTTTTGAAACGTACCTGGCGCATGTTGACTTCAGATCTCCAATAATCAACATCGTCAATTCTTTGTTCCAATTTCTTGTTGGCATCATCGGCCATCGTCTTGGTGCTTTTGGCAGTCTCTTCTCGAAGCCGAGCACTGTCGGCCAGTAATCGTTGAGCATCTAGTCTCGCAGTTTCCGAACCGTTCAGTTTGAGATATTTGGACAGTTTCCATTCTGCTACCGTGAATCGTTGCTGATCGTCACCGTGATCCATCTTTTGTAATGATACACCAAACCCCTGAGGATGTAAAGATCCGAGCGATGTAATGAATCCCGTTTTATTAAGAACCCCCTTTTTGAAATCCGGTTAGTTTTGATAGTGTGTATTTGTATAACTTATGGGCTTGTTGAACAACAACAATATGTTACCGATTTATTTAAAAAATGTATATTTGAATTTGTCAATTATTTTGAAAATCCTGATTATAATCAGGATTGACAATACTTGACCTATAGGTCAAGTATTGTAGCGAGTGTAAGTTATTTAGGCTTATACAGTATTAGGAAGAATGCTGGTTTGAATGACGTGTTATTATCAAATTTAATGTACATTTCGGCTTTGTAATTTGAAAGTATTGCAAAAATATTGTTAGAATAAAATGTTCTCAAAAACACACATGCTAATTACCCAATGATTCACGACACGTGCAGGTTTACCTGTTTTCTGTTTGATTAAAATCCACGTAATAAATGTACCATTTATTTCATGAGAAGATGTAATAAATCTAAAGATAAATCAAATACCACAACATATAAAAAAAACAAACAAAGTAAAGTCTAAAATGAAATCTCTCCAATTATTTATTTTTATCAAAAATCCACTGTTATATATATTTTCTACGCATTTCTTTTCAAGTTATTAAAAAAACTACACGTTCCAGTCTAGTACATTTCCTGCTACACCAAAAACATTTTTAGGTCACGTGACTACACCAATTGTATTTCTCTTTTAATACCGTATTACTAATAATTACGACGTCGAATCATCGCTTAACTAGGTCGTCATTTTGCACAATCCTTTTAGGTTGTTAAAAATTAGTTTACAACACGACAATATTGTAAACCGAGTAGTTTATAATCTCGTACATCATCATCATCATCATTGTCTCCAAGATAGGAGCACTTTCCTAATGGCTAAACTCCAAATTCTTTCTACAAACAAGTCCCACTGGGCGTAAAGTGGTTTTTATCTCTTTGTCATCCAACTCGCCTTATATGGATGTGGTAAAGTAATTGACCCCTTTTTTTGTATGCAACACCCCCAATTGGGTTTAGCCTCCTCCACTTTCTTTTATATAATACAAATATGTATTCAACAGCACGTTCTGTATATGTACATATATCAAATATTAATT
>JAQIWH010003495.1:0-19752 GCA_034695005.1 Cryptops parisi | reverse complement strand
TACCCAATAGAAAAATCTAGTATTTCTGGATAGAAGACGGCGTATCTGCAAAATGACGTCATTTGGGAAATGAAAGACATACTTTCCACAACCAGGTACTGTGTTACGCAAAGCACTACTAGGTAACTCATGCTATAGCACGGCAAAATATAGTTGTTTAATAAACCGTTCGGTTTTTTTTAAATTTTAATCTGTTTTTTTTTAAAAATTATTTAGCATAAGTAGTCTTGTGTTTATTTAATCAATAAACACAATAGAATAATTTAGTTAATTCATTAAATATTGGGTTTTATTTAAAAAAATTTCCCTAATTTTTCTTGTCCTAAAAAAAACCTAAACCTAAAAAAGAACCAATGTATAAAGTAGCCAGTTTCAACTCAAAAACATTGTTTTAGCCTTAAACTTTTAGGGATGTAAAGCCCAACGATCCCAAAAAGACTTACTTCACCATTTTAGGTGGTTTTTTTGTAAAGAAAAAAAAAAATTTTGCGTTAACATTGTTAACGAATTAACGGATTAATGATTAACGAAGTTAACTTTTTGGTTAACGAATTGACGATTAACGAAGTTAACTTTCTCGTGCCCAGCTATGTGAAAAAGTATATTACTTTCCAACACAGTTCTGAAGTACAGCTGAGCAGTAGTAAATTGAGTATACTGTAATTGTATTGATAAAAAACAAAAATTTACTATTTTGTAATAAAAGCTGCAAAACCCTTCAAAATGTTTTACGAAACCCTGGAGTTCCTTGGACGCCCAGTTTGAATACCACTGGTTTGAATGATCAAATGCAAGTAATCATCGCGATGATTACTTGCTGTTCCTTCATAGATGTAACATATCAACTGTATTCATATGTAGCAGGCTGTATTTATTATATACATCATATCCTACATTCTAACAGGTTTTGAGAGGAAAACTAATTTTAGGTGGGAATTGCTTTTAAGCCAAACTCTTTGTCACAATTATAAATATTGGATACCCTAGTTTCTTAAGAATAAGAGGGCATTTTAAGGACCAAATAATTAAGCGAAAATATAGTTGTTTGTTAGTAGGTGGAATTGGTTCCTTTTTTAACATTGCTAAAGAATGTACAAGTGTAAACACTGATAGTATTACCTAATTTTTAACAACACAACAAGTATACGTCACTATTAAAAACTGCATAAAACTCAGAATCATAAATGAATATTTTTTTATTGCTTTTTTCAGCAAAACAAAAAATAAAACAAAACAAAAAAGGAAAATAAGATAATTCAGCTTGATATATTTTACAAGCTAAATCACTTAACAGTTAGTGGCACAAACCTCAAGATTTAAGTTATTAAATTATAACATACTCTTGACAGGATGCTTTTTCGACTTGCAATCTGTTACGACTTGGCAACATGAAAAATGTTAATGACAGAAAAATGCCAAGTACAACCAGTTCATAAATTACAAAAAGCTTGTTTGTTTGTTTGTTTTAAAAAACAAAAAACATATCAACGGAAAGGTGAAACAAAAAATGACATTTACAAAAATTAACTTCACATCCAATGCTGAAAACGCACACTGGTCTTTGGCAAGCTTCGAATTTGCAATCCTCAATATACAACAGCTTCATTCAAACGCATAGAGAAAAAAATAAAAGGTAAAAGGGGAAACAAAAATAAAATTGTTGAATAGAACTCTAAATGACACTGGTAACAAAAAATGCCAGAGGCTGTCAAAAAATAGTTGAGCATTGTAAGATCCCATCACACACATCAGCAGTTTCTTCAGTGTTTTTAAGTTAACGTCCGGCAGAAGAAAAACAAAACAGTTCTGGCCAGCAGTGAAACAGTTATCACCATAGTAGTTTGTGTGTTCACAGCAGCAATACAGAAAAATCAATGACAATTGAAGATCATCTGAAAATCCTCGAAACACTGTTAATTCCACACTGGCATGCACTGCTGTTGCATTCTATTCAATGTCGAATCTCTTATTTCTATTTTCTTTATGTACACACATATATACTTAAATCGTGTCACCACATCGCAGCTGACTGGACATCAATGTTGACATCTTGTTTTTGTTCTTGGAGACGAGGGCTGAAATAGTTAAGATCGGTCAGTAAAGTAATCACTGAATCAACGAGAAACACTTTTAAATATGCTCGTGTGGTGGCAATGTTTCACTTGTTAAACTGAGGTAACGTTAGCAACTGTTAATGATCTTATTAGAGTATCTTGTTATAAAGAGTTTAAATGACTTAAGTTAAGAGTTAAGTACCTTATAGACTAGCTTTTAAAAATTATATGAACAACTCATGGCAGGCAATCTGGCTAAATATTATCAATCTAACACTATTTTGGCTTTTTTAATTAAAATAAAATGCATATATAGCCTAAAAGAACTAAGTCGTAAAGTTCCTTTGACACAAACAAGGCCTTAACTGGTGCTGCCGCTCAGTTTCTGGTAATGAGCTTTTAACAGGGTGATTTGTTATTTCCTGGTAAAACTTTACAGGATGCTGGAATGCTCCAAAATAGGCATACAAAAAAGCATATGAACCTGTGTCTACAAACGTTTCGTTTGTGAGTTACACACAGTACGTTTGGCCTACTGGTGTAATGCAGATCCTTGTTTCAATGACATGCTGGGAGGTATCAAAAACAGCTGACTGAAATCAGCCAACAAGGTACCATATCTTTGAAAGGGTACAACAGTCCAAGATGAGAAGTGCTCAAGCTTGCATTGACTCAAATGAAGGTCATTCTGAATATTTATTTTGAAAAGTAAAGTCAGTGACAACAACGGTTACTGTGTTGTCACTGTGTTGTCATCCTACTGCACAAGTAAATGGCTACACTGCATTACACCGATGGGTCAACCATACCGGTACCATAGTAACTTGCAAACAAAGAGTTTGAGGACATACGTTCATTTGGCATTTTTGGTTTGTTTTGGTGCACCCTACAAATATATGAAATATCAAAGGTTATTAACTTTGTAAAACATTTTCTTAGATTCATTTTTTTTTATAAAAAAAAAGCAAGCTAGACCCTTTAGACCTATTTAGACACTTTCAGACTCTTACTTATGGCATGAGAAAATCATCTCTCCAAAGAAACACAAGAGTATAACAGTTACAGCAATTGCTAAACTAGTGAGACTGTGTTTGCAGATCCTTCAATGCACAATAATTAAACCAAGCCCCAAAACTCGAGGTTTTAGCAAATGCCCCCCTTCCAATTATCGAAAAAGAATTATTAAAAATTCAATTATCAAAAATTATCCACCGGTTCATCAAAATATCACAGTGCATGCTCATATAAGAGTTACACAAAGTAGATGCATATAAACTCGATTGCCTCGTTGAAACATTGGATAGCAATGCGTATATACCGTACATGTGGGTGAGAGTGTGTTAAACACACCTAGATATGCTTATGTATAAAATAAAGCAAAAAAAAAATCTTATTTGAATTATTACATATTGAAAGGCAGACCAAATGAAACCTATATCAAACGGCATAAGCAATTCATGTTTCATACCTTGTATTTCCTTTGGGCTGATTCAAATTGTTGGCTGTCCTCCAAGATGATGATGATGAAGATGATGGATTATCACTAGTAATGTCAGTTTCGAAGGCTTGATTACTTATCCCTTCTTTCAACTCTCTTCGACGACTACTGATATTCGCGTCATGGAAGCGCCTTGATAAGGCATTGTTCTCAGTCACTTCAATGCCACTTTGTTGTGTGTTCGGTGCTTTTGGTTTGCTATTGTCTTGTAATATAATATGCCTATCATACGGCGTGTCATAATCCACTTCTAAAACGGTGGAGAATTTATGAGGATATATGAGATCTATCACCGCTATGATGACACCAACTATGACGCAAAGACATCCTGCAATGAAAAAAAAAGCGAAGTGAAAAAATATACGATGAATTTTTGGCATCATAAGTAAACTAGCTAATACTATCCTTATTTCATCCATCAGGGCAATGATGTAAAGTAAATAAAAATACTACCTGTGACAAGGACAAGCCAGTAGCACCAGCCCAAACGGAAGCGTAGCATACTTCCCTCAAATGGCACTACAAGTGGACGCACAGGAAGATTTGCATAGTATATAACTGTTGTGAGCAGCTGCAAAAGCCCAGTGACCACCATGGTATAAGCTCCATAACGAGGAACCACACAAAACAAAACATTCATGAGGAGCCAAATGGCAAATGACGTCCTAAAGGGTGACAATTTAGTATGATTACAATCAAGAATGTGATAAAAAAATTCAATAATATCTTATATTACAAGAAATATAGAAAAACAGATATTTTATTTCCTACCATAAAAGAATGAACGAATAGTATCCCGCAGTACGATAGCTGCTTCCCCAGCAGAATCCTTCACTTCCCAAACTCAGGTATTCGGCAACAGTGAGAATAGGAAATGGAAGACCCTTTTCTAGAGCTTCTCGGTACCCTTCCTTGAAATCAGAGGCTAGAAAATTTAGACATGGATATGAGACATCATTGGTCAAAACCAAACAATTGGGTTGAATAACCAAGTTGTGATGTGACTTCATCAACAGCATCTTTCCTACTCTGAAATGCATATACAGTGGAATCCGGTTATTGTGATCACTTTTAGACTAGTGCCTTTCGATAAAAATAACCGGTTGATAACATTAAGCAATAATGAAAAATATTAAAGTGTCTTCGGACCGACTGATAATGGTAACAATAGCCGATTGATAACATTATCCGTCATTTCAATAAACGGATTCCACTGTATTGTACTTTTATATATGACAAGAAAAAAGTGTTTTAAAGAAAAGGGACTTCTTACCTTTCTGACCAAGTAGCCAAAAATTGACTTCACCTTCGACGATTCCCAGAGGCTGTGTCACGTAGTTTTTTTTCTGCAACAAAACCTCTGAGATACAAAATGTGGAAGATGAATCCAATTTTTGGCTTTTTTTATACAAATTTTCTTGAACATACAGGATGAATTATTTCTTCTTTTTTTTTAGCATACAACATTTGTCATAAATTCATGAAGTGTTTGTGCTACAAACACAGAACTGGATCAGTATTCATATAGTGTACTGGTATGTGCTTGTATGCAGTGAGCAATTTGCTTTTAAACATTCACATTTCTAGATACGTGCTAAATTTTCTTTGACACATTTCGAGAGTACTACAGTACTCCCAAAACTTTAATGTCCAATGTTGGACATTGGATTCCAATATTCTATAGTTCTGATAGTTCAAATGTTCGATGAAAGTTTCATAGTTTATACAGGGTGTGATCAACAAGCTTGGTGACTGGGTTCTATTGTGCTAGTGTTACTACTGTGATGAGCACAAATAGTTATATAGCAAAAAGTACATTTTATAGATACTATATTATACTAGAATGATTTACTGAAAACATTCAATTTTGGAATTTATGTGCCACTTGTCATTTTGACTGTTTCAAATATCTTCCAAAATTGAAGTATCCAGTAAAGTAATCTATTATTGGTATTCATTGCCATTCAAAAACACCTGTTAACACTTTAGTGTCCGATGACCATTACTATACTATATTATGCTTGTATATCTTTGTAGCATGTTCTGCTAGAGTAATCACCGTGTTAAGGTTGAGAACAAAAACATGTTTGTCAATTTTAGTTTCAATTTAAAAAGCAGTCACTTGTGCACTTCAAGTTTTCTGTTAAAACTTGAGAAAACATCAGTTCCTGAAAAACCTTATTTACAATGGTTTTTCCAACATCTAAGGGTGGTTTCAGCACCACTGTTAACCATTATATGGTTGATGCAGAATCACCATCAATGAATTTTGTCAAAGACTGAGTTTCCTCAAATTTGGCAGAACATTTTAAGTACACACGCGACACGCTGACACCAAATACACGATGTTAACACACTAATTCCTATACGATCACTGCTCTTGAGTGGAGTGCACAAAAAGGATGCAACTGCCCATTTATACTGTAATGCCTACAACTGTATATTCTCCATGATCCTTATAGTACACTGTACTTGCACATACACAATTCAACCAGGTACCGATCGTTTTGTTCACACTTTATACATACCGTACTATATCAGTGGCAGGATGATTGAAAAACCAAGTTATTGACTCATGTTGTTTAAAAAAAAAACATCTATCATTGGTATTCTGCTAAACCAATGATTAAGAGGTTAAAAACCGAAATGACGTGGTAAACAGCAGTGTAAATCCTTAAAGACAAAAACTGACCTCTTGCCCACTTATTAAAAGACTTCTGGCAGGTGATAATTAAGGCATTAATTTAACGAAATATAGGTGTCAACAATTACCATTCAAGAACTGCTGATGGAAGGTAGTAAATGCACTTACTCAACATATGCACCACCTGAGGGGCTGGAAAAAAACCATGGGACCTTAACCTCATCTCATTGTATATGAAAAGAACACCTTTGACCTCAGTATAAAAGTTTTACCATTGCTTCCCATCATTTTTAACCCCCTTTTCATGCAAGTCGTGCTGCAAATTTGTAGTGTTCTTTTCTGGTAAGTAATTATAGTCTTGGTTTGGTTCTTTTACACGACATTTCTTATCGAGGTGTCAATCTACACCGGACAATATTAGTGTGAATGTGCAATCAGAGGTTAGGTCATCAATTATTTATTAGTGTACAAGACTACCCGACCGACTAAGGTAGAAAAAAAAAGGTGAAAAGAAAAAAAAAATAGCACTTCTTGTTGCTGGCAACCTGCTTTTTTCAGCTTGTTAAACATGTTAAACTGTTCATTGTTGTTTAGCATTCTGTTTTCTTATCAGATGAAATAAATAAAATGAGCAACCATTTTGTTTGCCACTGAGATGATACAAGTGATTTACAGTATTCTCAGTGGGAGTTTTTGTTGCGTTTGTTGGTTTTTTTTCTCTTTGACTTCTAAATATAATTAAAAATTAACCTATCTTTTGTTTATACCATTAATCACATTGCTTAACTATTGTTCATTCTTTCAAACAAATTTTATGCTCCCATTTAAATAACTTTTAAAAAACGAAGAGAAAAAAAAAACCATCACCTCAATGGGACTATTTGGTATTGTTCTTCATATGCTTGTTTTACAACAGTAGTTTTTTCATCAAATAATTTAAAATTAATTTTTGACTAAGTGAAACG
Source organism: Cryptops parisi (assembly GCA_034695005.1). NCBI lineage: Eukaryota > Metazoa > Arthropoda > Chilopoda > Scolopendromorpha > Cryptopidae > Cryptops > Cryptops parisi. Next base: position 12,591 of record JAQIWH010003495.1, on the reverse strand, counting down.
TAGTCGAAATAAATCACTGTAACTCACCCTCAGTCCAAAAAAATCTTTCATTGTAGTCAATTCCACCACTCAGGTTACTTTCAGGTAATGCTGTTAAAATAACAGAAAATAAACAAATCGATTAATAACAAAATTTATCATCGCATTTGTTAAACCTAGACATTGTGTTTCTGGAAATTAACTTTGTTTTAAATGATACGCTACCAACTTCTAGAACATCTGGACCAGCAAAAGAAAACACGTTTAAAGACATTTTAACTGCCATTACATTGCAGTGGTGAAATGGTTTAAAAAGAGTTACGATAGATTTATTGCGATTCGACTCAGCAAACTTGACCAAGTCGATAAATTATTGTACATGTTATCAAGAGTTTAGCTAAATCATTATGTTGTAGTATAGTAACCACCACCGTAAGTCTAATAAAACATAAAAAATACAAAAACAAGCAAGGTTGTTTCAAAATAACTGTTTGGTTAATAACACCAACCTAAAACTATTTAACTATTTTTAAACAAAAAATAAAAACCAACCATTATAAGTCATATATCAATAACAAAAAACTTACCTAATCCAAAAGAAAAAAAATCAATCCCAAATACAGTATTAATTTTTAAAAATTTCATTTTGTTTGACCTAAATTCAGAGACTTGGTACCAATGTCGTATTTTTATATACGTAATTCAATTAATGGAGTGTTTACTCGTGTTTTAAAATTTCAAGCTTTACACTGTGGTATTGAGTTTTTAGTACTAATTTTTTTTTTATACTGTACTTGATTTCATTTAAAAAAAATAATTTAGGTTAGAAAAATTATACAGTACTGTAATTTATTGTCAAACTTTGTTTCAGTCATAGTCAAAACAGTCACAATTAACTCGAAACAAAATAGAACTACGCACAATAAGTATCGACAATTCCAAGCAAAAGTTTTAGTGTTCATAGTTTTTAATAATTTTGTAAGCAATTTTTTATTAGGGACATTTTTAATTTCAGAAATTTATTGAAAGCAATGATACTGTAGCTTACTGTGAAGCCCTTTTGACACGCAATTTTACATATGGCAATTGGAGCAATTTATGAACAATTGTGACGTCAGATTTTTACTCAACCAATCAAAACTAAGAGACTAGAATCACAACTGTTCACCAAGTTATCTACTCGCCACACCACAAATTGCGTGTCAGAAGGCCATAATACAATTTGAATTGTGTGACATCATTGTTTATATCTTACTCCACTGGATGGCATCACTTTCTCCATAGATAACATTTCCACTCAAAAATGGTATTATGCTATTTGAATAAACTAAGTTACCGTACTTCATTATAAAATACATTATTTTTACTCACTATGGCTCGTAATCATAAAGAAAGTGCTACTACACAAGTGGATGTGTAAAAGAAGCAAGGAACATTATGACGTATTTAATGCATATTTTATATTTTCTCTGTAACCCTATGTATATTTTGATAACCCTAATACTTTCTAGTGATATAATACAGTGGAATCCAGTCATTATAATCACGAATAATGTTATCAGTTGGCTATCGTTATCATAATCAGTCGGTCCCAAAACATTGTTTAATGTTCTTCATCCATCGTTTAATGTTATCAGCCGGTTATTATTATAAAAAAAGACAAGTCCCAAGATGATCACAATAACCGGATTCCATTGTATCTGCGAATAACAAGGGCTTATTGCAACTATTAATGTAACAATCATGAAAAAAAATTATAATCATTATCTTCCGACATATTATGTAAAAGTCAAATAATACAAATCAGCAACTTTCAAAACTAGCATTTGATTTAAAAACTCGATTTAAATTATGCAAATATAGATTATCAAATATAAAAATTTGATTTTTAGCATAATAAGAATGTGCTTTTATTCACCTTTGAGGGTAATGTTAACACTGTTCAGTCCTATGTACACACCAACTTGAGCAGGAACCTTTTCCCTGGAGAAAGCTCTGTATGGTGATAGAATCTTAGTTTGAGCGATGTGCCACGATGACCCGTAGTTGCAAACTGTTAAAAGAAGACAGAAAAAAAAACATAAAACTAAGTACTGTATATGTATATAAAAAATGCATAAAAGACATGTCAAACAAAATGAAATGCCATTTGACTACTTTATACATTAGTCAAATGGCATTGTGATGGTGATTTGGTCAAACCAGTGGTATCCTTTTAAATATAATGCGTTTTTTTTCCTTTCTCGTTTATAATTAATCTTACCTTTGAGAAATCACGTTTTTTTATAAATTTAATTTTTGCATCACAAAAACCGAAAGGAATAATATATGATTAAAATACCCTTCGAAATTACTGTATGTGTGTGAAATGAAAAGATTCATTTCAAACGTGCAATGCATGTTTCATCGTTAATTGCTTCCTAGCTGACAATTTTGACAATTTCAATTTTATTCAATCATCACTGTTGTATTGATGTGAAAGACCTACAGGCCATTTTAATACATTTAACATAGACCAGTTACTGGGGGCATTGACCACTCCAATCACCAAAGGTCATTTTCTACAAAACTGTTTGATTTAATGAATATAATCCTTGTAAACAATATACAGGAAGATTGAATTAAAATACTGTATTCAAGTTGATATGAACCAATTTTTTTTTAAATATAAAGGTTTTTTTACATTTTGTTGTTTAAAAAAATGCTGAATAACCTGAAACATTTGTAATGAACCTTGATGAGCGTAACGCTCATTAGCATTGAAGATACTTTACATAAAACTTTGAAGATTTATCTGTTATGTTCCTATGCGTTATTAGACCAATAAACTAATTCTTGTCAGTCAGTTGCTCTAAAACGGTACACAACCGGATTAAAGTCAATTAATTTTGAAATCATCCAAATAAAACAAATGTGTTTTTCCCTCAAGATCTGTTCAAATATTTTATGGAAAGCCATAACATGCGCAGAATAATGTTCTGCTTGGTTGCTTTACGGCCAGTGGAACGAGAAAAAAAAACTTTCGGAAAGGCTGCAATCAAGTAATCTGTGGCATATTTCAACCACAGCTACAAATGTGGCTACTTTACAAGTTTTTAACACTTCAAGATTATTTTGTTCATGTACAATATCCGTTTGCATTAATTAAAATATTGAGATAAAAAGTCAATTACATTTCGGATTCGAGTCATGCATGAAGTCCTAGCTTCGAAATTAACCGAGACTAAAAAATCAACGTGGACACAAAATAATGCATCAACATCATCTGCCATCAATGATGTACACTACAGTATACTGTATTGTTATACGTATGATGTCAATTACCCTAATGTGGTTTATATTGCATGTCTTCCCAATTACAGCAACTCTTGTTCCTGTATAAAGACCGGACCTTACTTAAAGCAAAAGGTTCAATGACGTCTCAATGATATTCGTGACTTCCCAGTGACATAGATCAAACAGTTGGCCATGCCCTAGCAATCTTTATGGTCATATTCATTTCAAAAGTCTCATCAATTTCAAATCTGACAAATCTCTTTTCAATTGCATTAATTGCTCGCAGGAGCTGAGAAGTGCAATAGAGTTCGTAAGCCTTTCTGGTGGCGAAGTGTAGAATCTCATTCAAATTTCCAATGTAGACTTGCTAGGAATCAGTATATCCGAAAACTAATGTAAAAGTTGGGGAAAAACCCAAAACACGTGATAACCATAAACGTTTCATCATATCAAGAAAAATCGTTGCGCATAATGGTTTTACATATAGATAGGCTGAAAAATATGCCTGCTGGTAACGATTTTATGATCTTGTTATACAAGTAGACACTTTCTTAATAAGATAAACACATAACTCTTTGTGAATTTTTTCTCATAAAAACACTGCACCTTTTAAATTATTATTAAAAAAATGTGTTATATCTAATCCTTGAGGTCAGTCACATCCATTACGTTTATTGCTTCATGATTCCTTCATTTTTAAAATGTGCCTTTTGTTTTCGTGGACCACTGCAGTTGAAATGAAAAACATTCTTGTAAAGGTGAAAACCCTGTTTCTTTTGTTAATGGCAAAAACATTTTCACGTTGAGGAAATCTACTATTTAATGGGTGGCATTCAAACCATTTCCTGAATAAACTTTGCTTATGAAACATTTTGATAAGAGTCAAACAAATATCTAGGCAGATGAAATCATTTCTGTAAATAAATAAATACAATATAGTTCTTGTAATGCCCATGAACGGTTTTTCACCTGTCGATGAAATAAAAACCAATAAGTCCAATTTTATAACCCAAGTTTAAGTCGCTTCCTTGAAACTTGTTTTGTTAACAGTAGCATGTCAACTGCAAGTTGAGCTTGACATTACACCAGTGTCAGGAACTTTTCATTGCATGGTCCATTGGTCATTTTAAGTACATTATTCGCATCCAATCTTGTTGACATGCGAGTTGTTAGCTTGGGTGTTACTTAAAATTATTGAAATAAAGAAAACAATTTTTATGATGAGTTTAAAAGTGGACCATGACACCCGGGGGTTCAGACCTACGACAACAGTAATTACAGTGTGATCACACTTCGTGACTGGATTGCATTACATTACGCATCCTCGAAGGATACAGCCTTCATGTTCTTTCTGGTCTGCAATTTATAAATTGACCCGTATTCACAAAAAAAAAACACACATTTTTTTCGGTATAAAAATGTAGAAATAAAGAAAAACTCGTTTGAAATAAATTTCACAGCATCAATCTTTTACATCCCATTCAGCAGTAAAACTCCTCGCATTTAACAAGGAGCCATGCAAAAATCAGCCTACTTTCAAAAATTGTTGCTTTGAATTATGACACAAACGCCATGTTCCTGTCTGTCCATCCATAAAAGATGGCACTGTGGGAAATGATTAGTTCTTCAGAATGCAGAGGTCGAGGTCAAAAGGCACGAAAAACCATTCTGGAATACATTTCCAGAATGTTGGTCATTGTAGAGGAAGTAACATAAGAGCAGTTGGAAAATTGAATAAAATTAACATCCAAACGATAGATATTGCCATATAAGCTTATGAGTAATGGCAAAATCTCCAATACAAACTGTACCAGTAGCCTCTGGAATACTAAGCACTTTCATAATGTAAATTCCTTGGAATACGAGTGCAATAACGCCAACCATATTTCAAAATGTCAACGCTTGGTTTGGTGTAATGACTTGCTGGTATAATCTCTTAATTAGCAGGAACTGACAATTCCTTGAAGGTTGTTCTTACATTGCAAAGGAAACATTTCTTTTCATGCATTTTGAATGTGACAGTAAAATTATGTCTATTCTATTCTTTCGCCTCCAATTTTCAGCCTAACCTTGACAAGTTTCCATATATTCTAGATCTTTATGTAATGTACAGTCTCGATTTAATGTTCTTATTTTTCTATCATTGTAAAAAATCTCACTTGACTGTTCTACCTAGTGTATTATTAACAGCTTATTCTAGTTTAATGATGACATGACACGTGTCAGCTAGAAGCTAACCAGCAAGTTTTCAGAATCTCTCCCATTCAGTGCTTCATTCACACTGTCATCTGCTAATAATCCTTCAGACTTTTCTTGAATGCTTAATTGAATCAGGTGATGGATGGAAAAAAAATCAGCTGTATCACCCGCACTAACTATCACCAGCATAAATGAAGAAAAACTGCTGCCTGAATTTGCTGAAGGCCCTAGCAGACAGATTGCTGGCAAAAAGCAAGCAACAGCAGCTCAAACCAGAAACTTGACCAGAAATAGCAGATTCAAAGAAAATTAAGATTAAGAAAGATCGTGTGGGCCAATTATCAGCAATGATTCACATCGATGCCCATCACTATCCAGCAAGAAGAACGAGGTCACCATCAACAAATCACCAAACAATGTGTAGGATGTAAGCGAAATGAAACCACTTCAAGCATCAAAAGTGTATTGTTCAGCAAAATGCAAGTAAATTCCAAAGATTCTGAATTTCAACTGTAACAACATGCTTGCTTCACGCGTTAGAGAACTATGCATGTGTTCTGAGACCTAAGTAAACGCTACATGCCTCAGCTGTCAAAAGACAATGAAAGAGTAGCTAAAGAATCCACTACAGAATAAACTATTGCACTGGTACAGTTATAATCAAAGATATATAGGTTAAGTGGATCACCATCAATCTAACCAACGGATTCACCGAGCAACTGTAAACAAACAGAAAAGAAAACAACATGTCTTCTTCTCTACAGGTAGAAAAAATGATATACTGTGGACATGAACAAGACGATGACAAGGAAACACCAGCATATCTATATTACGTTTGTGGTATTGCCTGCTATTGGACAACTCCTTCTGTAGTCATCTCCATCTTAATTGAAGTCATACGAGACTACGTTTATATAGGCCTACTAACTAGAAATAAATCCCACTGGTTGATATGGTAACCACGGGGATAAACCTTTCATAGAGCCTAGAGGCAAACCTTTCATACTGTTGTGCAATTTTTAGTTTACTATCTCATTAGTTACAGCTTATGTTTATGTAATTCATTGTTGTAATTTAAAATTTGCTTCAGTTCATTGTTGTATTACTATTACTACTCCGGTGTAGATACGTCAGGGTAAATATTATAGTAATTTACTTATGCATAACGAACTACAAGTACAAGGTGTCCCATAGGTTAGGCATAATAGTGATGTTGAACAGCAAGAGTACGTTATGTACTTTTGGTAGTACAGTGGAACCTATTAGTTATTATAATTAAAGATAATGTTATTATTAATCGGTTATTGTTATCATTTATCAGCCGGTCTTAAAACAATGTTTAATGTTTTATCTACTGCTTAATATTATCAGCCGGTCATTGTTATAAAAAAGCATTAATTCCAAAATGATCATACTAACCGGATTTCACTGTATAAAATATAGATAATGATATGTTGCACTACCAAGAGTATGTTTAATTAATTGAATACATTCGAATCTTTTTAAACCGCCACTCTTGGTAGTCAACAGAAATTTGAACAAGGGTTATACGTAGATTGGAACGACTGTAGATTGGAATTTAGTTTATATGATATATGAGATGTCCCCTACGTTAGAAACTATAAGTAGTTCATGAACTTGTGTATCGATTATAATTTTGAGTACATTTTATATAAACTTGTGTTCAAAGGTGTGTCCACTATTAGGGTTGATATCTTAATTAAAAAATCACGTTTACACCCTGTATATTCATTTCAATCCAGTTTCTCAATATTTATAACGGAAAAAAAGCATATTATATTTAGTATCATTTAATACAACCGTATGGTGTCACATTTACGAAATTCGCGGTACATTCGTAGGCCCCTAAGTGAGTCTACAGCATTGATAAGTTATCAACAAATTACCAATACTAAAAAAATCAAGAATAATAATGCAATTTTAGCTTGTAGGTGAAACTAGCCATCAGTGAACATTAACAGCGTTATGAAACTAGATACCTACTTGCTTAGTGACTCTTGTAAAAGTTAATCTAATTGCATCCTCACTAATTAGTATATTAATCCACTTCACATACGCCTGTTACATGCAACTTCTAACAATGGCCGTAAGATTTCATTGATTTGCTCTAGTATTCTGAAATTAATCTGAAGCAGTGCATACTTAGTCGTGATGTTCAAGACTATTAACCGTGGAAAAAACAAACTTTTCTTATGTTTTTTGTTCTAAATAAAATAATTATGCATAATAAAAACAATTGCATGTGTGATATTCATAAAACGAAAGCATTCTCACATTAACAAGTTCATGTGTAATTATGCTCAGAAGAAAATTACACAGAAATCACTTGCAACATGCTTCTTCACACAACGATACATGTTTTTTAAGATATAATGCAATGCTAATAAAATAAGAACTTTAATGGGAACTTTATGATTTGTTGACTGAACCTTGACGTTTTCATCCTCATAATTAGTGAACAGGGAAGTGCTTCGAGGTATACCGACTGCATAACTAAACTGTGTTGTACATATCAAAATTCTTATGCTAACGAACAAAACACGAAGTAACCTTTTTATTTTCAGTTTTTCAGTTTGTTTTTTTCGTTACTATCTCTCTATCCATTCTTTTATTTTTAATCCTTTCAGTCACACTTGAGTCAAATAACCATCCATGAAAATTTGATGGTGAAGAGTCTTTGTGAGTGTGCAACTAAGTGTGGTGTTTCCATGAAGTGGTTCTTCTATAAACAGCACAAACCAGTCGTTTTACTAACAGTTAAACAAAACAACTTTTCAAAACGCTGTAATAAATCCCATATTGGTTAACATCCCATTCTCTTACACGTTTGCTCCTTGTTTCTCATATTAGTTCAGGACTATTCGTCATATACTAGGTTAATTTATCCATGTATGTAAACAAAGCGGCACAGCAATTTTCTAATGTAAAGATAAATAACTCAGTGTTAATCAAATACATCAAACTAACCCACATAAGCTAAACAACTGCCATATAAAACAAATGTAAATCTGTTTTTTTTTCCTCCAAATTACAACGTTCTTTTTACGTGACTGTGAACAAAGGGACTGAAAAGAATGTGACCACTTTTAATTTTTGCCTGCTCGTTGATTAACTATTATTCGAAATCAACCTACTGATAATGGAAGGAAAAAATTTTAAGTCATTAACCTTTTATACTATCTGAGGTGGAAATTAGTCTGTCAATTCCCTATTACCGTTGCACTAGAATGCCATTGGACTATCACATTCTGAAATATTTGTCTTAGGAAAAAACCAAACATATCATCGATATATATTTTTATATATATAGAGTAAAATTTCAAAATTTTCATTGCGGTTCATAGTTTTATGTTGTCTGAAATATATTTTATTTGCATGAGAAGGATATGAAATGGCAATTTAAGAGATTGATGGTTCAACGATTTCAGCAATATTCACATGTGTGCTTTCATTGATTCAGAGCAATGATTAATTGGGTCATCAATTTATACATCAATTCTTTGAATCTTATTTCCTACTAAAGTGATCATTTTTTTGTGTGACATTCATTCTCAAATAAATTATAAAAAAAAAATTATACTGTATACTCATTAAAAAAAAAGATCAATTTTTATGCAACTTTAATTCTAACTTTTTAACCCCCTCCCGTAGTTTTGCTAACACTCCATGAATAGTTTGTTGTTCCAGATTCAAAAGAATAATTGAATGCATGTGTAAACATGCTAATTCATCTCAAGCAACATTTCAGAAGAAAAAAATCTACATAATACAGTATACCATCCTTGACAATGGATTTTGTTTCTGCATTTATTGCAATGCTTTTTTTTGGAAGCAAGAACAAAATGTACAATAGCGTACGAATGACATGATTTACAGTATGGATCATTGAATAAGGAAAAAAAATGAGCTCACGAATTTTTTAAACATTCATAAAAAAAAAAACAATGCATAAGTGCAACCCTATAATTACAAAAGAAATGCTTTTGAAAATAGTGTAATGATATCATGTTACAACTTATATCATGTCAAAGAGAATAATTTTACATATGAAATATTTGCACGAAATTCGTACATTTTCGAACGTGACCTCCTTTTATAGTAATTTTACCTCCACTAAAAAAAAGCTTATGTCTTTGTATAATTGATTTACAAAAAAAAAAAAAATAACAACAACAGTGAATGATCATCTGAATGTTTTCCGGTCAAACTAAATTTGTACTCTGTACTCGTTGTATGTACAGTCGAATGTGGTGCGCAAAACTTTGGATGCAAGCAGCACAGGATTAGCAATGCATGGACTTCATAGATTTACAACTACATACAGTACTATAACCGTACGCTATGTATTCCGTTTCTTGAAAATCCGAGCGCTAAACGAAAAAGCGTCTGAACAATATTGGAATTTACATAATAATTAATAAGAATAAAATAATATAACTTAAACTAATTCGGTCCCAAGATCCAAAATGCTGTTACAAAATTAAGTAAATGAGTTTTAAAAAATTAATAGAATTTATTATCTAAATATAATTAAAGGGTCTGATATAAAAAGATGTTAAGTAACATTTTTTTTCACAAATGTCCAAATATTTTATACTGTGTTAGGTGCAATTCTACCTTCCTAACGCATAATTTTGAACATAACAACGATATGTGCAAAGATATTTATTCAAAAAGTGTGAAGTAGCCCATAGACAGCAAGACAAGTTCAGATCTTTAAACGCGTTTTCCTTGAAATGTCAAAAATTCAACACTTTCCATATCTGGAATCAATTGTCACTACGAATTAGAAGACTACACCCACAAATACTGTACACCAGATTTCGATAAACTCTTAACCACAAAATTAGCCATATATGTGAATTATAACTTTTTAATACGTTTTATCCCAGTTGAAATACTGGTCTTAACAATTTTGTTATGATGTTCGGATATACTTAAGTCTATCAAAAAAAAATTCTATATTTTACATATTGAACCTTATTTGTTAATAAATTAAATTTGAATTAAATTTAAAAAATTATATTTCACACACTTTTACACCAGGCCCTTCAATTATCGAACGTGCTGAACACAAACGAAATGTATGCTATACTAGTATACTTACAAAAAATATGTAAAAATAGATATCAGGGCTTTAATATCTTAGTCTAGCAGGACGCACATTAGTAGAGCAGGAGGTTAAGTGTAAGACCGATTTTTATAAAGTATAACAAGTCTTCTGACACGAACTAAAAACATCTTTATACGTATTGAAAAAGAGCTAATAGAACAGTTTAAAATCGGAAAGTTGCTGTAAATCTGAGTAAACTCGTTATACAAGTATCTATAAAGTCTATAACTTGGAATATAAGGGTGCCTTGTTTTGTAAACATCCTTCAATAAATTCATTAAAAAAACAATCATTAAACCTTGACATTATGGTAGTTAATACTTTAGTGTTCCAAACATGTTTTCCATCAAATCACGACTAACCGACCTTCCAAAGTCGTGTAACTATATATAATATTTAAAAAAAAAGAAGGAATGCCTCTAACGGTTTGGTTTCTTTTCCTAGTAACTAATCATTTCGAACCCAATCATCGAGGAAGCTATAATTTGATCTCACTTGTTCGATCTCAAAATCTGTTGAGGAAATAAAGCAGGTTGTGAAGAAAATCATTCCTTATGTGTGTACTTTAAAGAAGAAAAAAAAGGAACAAGCGTGAATGATAGTGTGTCAGTGTTACAGATGTTACCGCTGAAAAACATGAAGATTCAGAAAAAAGAAACCGAATCAAAAACTGGATTTATAGGTTTAGAAACACCAAAATCATGTGAATGCTATTTCACCCTATCGCCTTTTCTATCTTTATGGCGATATTTGTGTGTCTTAAACAGCATGTTTTGTACCCAAAAGAGCTTTTCAACGATTATGTAGGGCACAAATACCGACTACAATTCCCAACTCAAATTGACAAGCCTTTTCCAGTTTTGATGAGATGTGATAAATCGAGGTTTCGAAACCTTAAATAAAATGTGAAAATAAAACCGCCTACGCGTTGGTCTACTTCGAATTCAAACAGAAACCTCGTGCTATAATCCTTGTGTGTGTTTTAATGCAAAAAAAGTTAAAGGTTATACATCTTTGATGTATAGTGGTTGAATTAATTAATTAAAAAAAGTGAAAGCACTGTTGTCGAATAATCTCAAGCTTGTTTGACAAGACAAGTTATATGCTTTGTTACAATGTTACATACAATCAATGGCAGGAATAAAGTGGATTGTTCTGGTACTGTACACTATATGGTAACTACGTGTCACTGTAGTGTCCATGGCCACTCATCTTAGGATGTCCTATTTAGATTTCAAGCTATTGCAATACCTCATTAAAAGTTTTATAACTATTCAGCCTAATAGTCATCAAGTTTCAGTAGAACTATGATGACATAGACCCACATTGCAATTAGGGACATTCAATAATAGACGTGTTTTAACGTTACTTCAACGTAAGTAATGACGAAACAATAATTATGTAATATTAATTATAGTGTTCATCAACACTGTAACATTTTTACATTTAAAAGAAAACGAGTAAACATAAAATCATATATCAAAACAATAAAATCATTATCATAAAAATGAAATTAAGAATTGGTGTTTCTTTTGAATTCCAAACAAGAATTACTATGTATTATTACTTCAACATGCAATCTTTTCTTATTATTCATATCCCAATCTTCTGTATGCCACCAAAGAATTATTCACAGAAGATTGGGATTAGATGATGGGAGGTTAGAAAATTGGTATACATCAGATTAGAAATTCTTCAAAAAAAATGAAGTAGACTTTCAAATATAAAATTGGAGTTTTTCACAAAATGAAACTAGAATTTTTAATATGAGAATGGAAGTCTACTTATCGCAGAGTTTGTTTGATCAATTCAAAATTTCCCATGTCTTAAAAACTTTGTCATTTTCAGTGTCTTAAATGTCCACTCCTAAACAATAAAATTCATATTTGCAAATAGTTCTTAGGTACAGCGATAGTTGTCATGATGATCAGGGCCGTGCAGAGCCAGTAATAGGCCCAGGCCAGCTAGAAAATGTAGGCCCCATTTCAAACTGCCCATTTAAG
>JAQIWH010003494.1:0-19754 GCA_034695005.1 Cryptops parisi | reverse complement strand
GTTATATTTATTTTGTTAGGTTTAGATGTTAGTGGTTTTAGCTGTAAAGACTTAGCTGTAAAGTCGTTAGCCGTAGATGTTTTAGCTGTAAAGACGTGATACCGAGTTCATCAATACAAGTTAACACCGATCAATTACACCGATCCCTTGTGATTGTTTAATAAGTCAATAAACAAGTGTCATAGTATATTTTTGAAATGATTTTATACTTTTATGTGTTACCTCTAGAACACTTAGATACTGTATTATTAAATCAATCAATATGCGAGGTATGAGTCGAACTTGAAACCCTCGCATACTGTAAATGACTTTTTGTATTGCATTCTATTTTCACTTTATTTTGACATTCTGATTAGTGTCAATTTAAAGTTTCAGATTTTCCAATTCAGTTAATGTTCTCTATCACAAACTCGTGTAAAGACATTTTATGTCTCCACATCCGGGAACTGGTGGTGCAAAATTGGACTGGAAGTGACCGAACTCGACGACTACTACTACTACCCACAATTTTTACGACACAACGTTTTCGATGATAACGTTTTGTTTCAATTTGTACTTACTTACGCTCGGTAATTTTTAAAGTCGAATCGGACCTCGAAAATAATATTAAAAAAAACAAAAACAACTCTCACAAAACTCACGACAATGTACGTTTTAGAAGCGGGTTCGAATGTAAACGAAAATTGCGATTCTAGGTAGTCGTTGGGTCGCCAGCTCGTGTTAAACTCGAATCAATGCTTCAGCCATAGTTAGGTTGGCAGTGAAACGGTTTAATAGCGTCATATTGCACGTTCCTGTTCCTTTTTAACGCTGTGCCCTTCTCTTACCATTTGGGGCCATTGCGAGGTGGAATGGGGCGGAATTTACGATCATCGAGCAAGCCCACGGTTCTCTACCCCTCACCTATTAAAGGTTAGAAGAGGATTTCCCTGGTCATCATCGTGTGGGCTTGCGTAACCCTGTGGCTGAAGTATCGTGCTCATCGAGGGAATTCTTTTGGCTAGGGATGAATTCGAATCTGCTTAGCTGGCTGAAAATGAGAGAGAGAAGCTTTTGATCCGTGGCCCCCATTATTCAGCATGAAAAGTGCCTATCTGTATAGCGTGCAATTTTAATGTCTCGATGGGATGAACTTGCTTCTGAAAAGGGCAGTTTTTTTTATAAAATTTATTTTTTTTATATTTTACATTACATTTGGTCAATTTAATTAAACTCTTATAAATTACAAAAGACAGTATAATAAATCTTAATCTTGATCCTAACATCTATGTTAAATATTGATCATTGCAGTTAATTTATTTTAGTTGGTGTCTATATAAGAATGAAAGAGAATGTTCGTTACACAATAATTAGATTGTGTTTAAATTGAAAATAAATATAGTGATACAGGGTGAACTGACCAGTGCATGACCAGGTACCAGTGCTTGACCTTATCTTCAAACTAAAACAATAAGCCGACTTTTTATGACAATAATATTTTCCCTTTAGTTTGTACTAAAAATTACCAATATAGGCAATATCTACTCAATTTTAACTGGTCATTCACTGGTTTAGGATTTCAGTTTTTCTCGGTTATTCACTGGGTTTTTTTAAAACGATTTTTCTTACGTGGTCTTTAATAATTAATATAATTAATATTTTGGTTTGCTTTTATATTTTGCTTTGGTTTGCTTCGCTTATAATAAATATTTTTTCCATACATTTCAAGTTTTCTAATGTAGTATTTGAAGTTTAGATTGGGTTTGATTTACATTAAGTAATTTTAAAGTCGAGTGAAACCTTAAATGGTCATTCACTAGTCAGTTTACCCTACATTGCATTAATGAATAAATAATGGTTTTTATCGAGAACTGCTTGGTAGATTTCACGTATAAAAAGCATTACAGACATGAAAGTGTACTTATTAAAGATATATTTTTTAAAGAAATCTTCAAATTGCTTTAGAAGCTGCAGTTCACTTAATTGTTGCAACAAAAGTAATACTTGTATTAAGTTATTTACGAGGACTTTTTTTTTCATTTAGCAACATACACTAAATATACTAGATTACAAATGAAAAAAAAAAGTAACCTTTTCTTAAATAAAATGTACTGTATTATTCATCTCATTACATCTTAACCCATTTCAGTTGGTGCCAAATAAAAAATGAAATAATTCATTATACAATTAGGTTTCAAGCTAAACTTGAATATAACAAGGCACAACGCAGTGATGATGATCACACACAGTATTTCGTTTAGAGGATTGCTTGATTAATTTTCAAGTATAAAAAGCGTTACAGACTGGAATGAATTCATTTATAAGAGTGTCTTTGTAAATTTAAAACAAAACAATACCCTTTTACTAGGTTTTTTAAAATAAAGTTTTGTTTGGTCAACTGAAATACAAGTATGATAAATGTTGATCCATTTCAGTTGATGTCATTATGTATGAATAAAATGTTGATCATTACATTCAAAGGGGGAATTAGGATTCAGGCTAAACTGAGCATAATACAAAAGAATAACACAATGATGTTCACACAATAATATTTTGTTAGAAAGCTTATTGCCAGATTTCAAGTAGGTGACATAATATATCATTAGAATGTTCAAAAATTGCAGATTCTCCCTACTCTTAGATAACCTACTCTAACACTCAGATACCTTAGATACCTACTACGATAGGTACATAAAGAATGAGAAAAAAAATTACAAATTAATTTCTTACCTTACTGATTAGGTAGCCTAAACTTTTCCACCTTCTACGATGAGGAAACAAAATAAATTATAAAAATAAAAATAATAAATAATTTTTTTTCTAAATATTAAGTATTTATATTACACAGTAATTAGGTGGTACTTGTAGGTTAACGAATAACCACTGATATGAGGGCACTGTATGTCTGAGTTTAATTAAAACTAACAAAAATATTAATTTATTAGAAGTAGTCCCGTGCCATGCACGGGTGCTAGCATCCCTTTTATCTGTATATAAGTTATTTGGTAAACATGCATTTTAGAGCCTCAAATTTTTGGCACTTTAGGGCCAAATATTAGTAATACTTATCCCTATTATTTTAATTTGTTCTAACTAACCTAACCTACAGACATACAGCGTTCTTATATGAGTAGCAAGTCGGTAATCCACAAGTACCAATTACGTCAAATTTTAAGCTAAATTAAGAATGATTACAACGGTACAACGAAGATGTGAATACACTACAAATGTTTTATTTAGAGAGCTTTTTGGATGGATTTACACGTTACACAAAAAGTTACACACTGAACTAGGCGTACTTAATTTAAGGGCCTGATGTAAAAGGGTGTTTAGTATCACTTTTTGCCAAAAATGACAAACGCATTTTCGAATGTGTTATGTGCTATTCTATCTCCCTAACGCATAATTTTGATCAAAACAACAATATGCGCAATAAAAATTTATTCAAGAAGTGTGAAGTAGCCCATAGACAGCAACGTAAGTTCAGATCTTGAAACACGTTTTCCTCGAAATTGCAAAAAAAAAAAAAAAAAAAAATGTTAACACCATTTTACATCAGGCCCTTCAATTAGGAACAAAACTACACCCTTTCTTCATCCTTGTTTTTTGAACGCACTTCATTTTTCTTAATTTCTTCGTTCATGAACGAGATTAACTGCTTAAACCACATGGGATCGATGTTCTTTCCAAGCAGATGAAGTAAGAACCAGTCGCCCATCGATCCATTACTTGCGACAATATCTGTCAACGCTTTAAAATCGACCAACCGATGATGTGTTTTGAGCACCCATAGTCTAGCTCGAGACGAGACGAGAAGACACACTCGGTAGAACATGACCAGAGTGGAAAGGACAATGAGCAGAATGAGCCAGAACCAGAACACGGCGTAAATCTTTTCATTCAGTTTGTTGAGAGGTAGGAGGCAGAGTAAATCGTGCTGTTGTTTGTGACCCGAAGCGCCGAACTTGTTAAATGAGCATTGAGTGAGCCGAGGGAAAATGAACACCATGGGATCGATTCGAGTCTTGTCTTCGGCGTTCATGAATTCGAGTATTTGAAAGCCATAAGCGGTGAACGTACCCCCCAGGAACAAATCCACCAGGTACATCTGCATAATGTCGTTGATGAAGTTGAGAAGTTCGCACAAGTAGTAGGCAAAGGCGTACATGTTGTTGCGACCATGTTCCATTAGAACCAGATGTTTTGCCAACAGTCTGCAGTTGTATTTTTGTTTGCTGTCGTCGTCATCGTCGTCTTTGACTTGCATGTTTATCGCCGTTTCGTCCACCGTAGGTGGCTGGCTTTTTTCGTTGTTGTTTTCAGCTGCCGTTTGCTGCTGCTGCTGCTGACTTTGTTCCGACGATTCTTGGGTTTTTGTTTTTATTTTCTCGGGCAATTCTTGGCCGAGATTTAACATGAGTCCTTCAAGACGTTTCCTTTCCAAATTTTTCCAAAGCAGGTGAGGAACGTAGAACAAGAAAGCTTGGAAACAGAGCACTGGACCGATCCATTGGTAGTAAGCTTGGTATATAGGGGGTTCGTCATTATATGCGGACGATCCAACTCCAGGATACAGGGCGTTCTATGAGATGAAAAACAATGACGTAATAAGACAACGTGTTTGGTTGTGGATGAACAAAACCCAAACAAATTCAGACTCACTACATAGGAGTGAGGATGTTATTTTTTTTTCCGTATCGATTCATATTTTATAAACTTTGATTATTACAAAACTGTTAGAAATGACATTTGTTTCTGGTCCAGATGTATAGTAATTTTTTAAATCATTGAAATTGTATATTTCTTCTGTCTCAAATATGATTTCAAGTAAAACTTTCCGATTGTGGATAAAGGCGCGTTTACACGATGATAGTTTTTGGGATAGTGCTATCATGACAACGGCAACTATTTTTCTTTTTTTTGAGTAAATGCGACTTCATATGCAGTAATATCCAAAATATCATTTAATTTTAATTGTAAAAAACATTCAAATTCAATAATTAAAGTTGACATTAGACATCGAAGCTAACTGTAGCGATAGTCGCTGTCGTGACAGCAACTATCGCAAAAATATCATTGTGTAAACACACTTTAATTTAAGGATAAATAATAAGTTTTTACTGACTTATAGTGATCCAAATATGGGCCTCGTTCTCATATGTAAATTAGTTGGTGAAAATCTAGATTAGTTTGTTTTTTGATAGTGTCATGTCATGTCGAAATGCATGCAATTCAAAATGACATCCGTTGTGACTGCAATAATGAACATGTGGCTTCAGAAAATTATGCTTCACATTTTAGAGACAATAAATCAAAAAGAATTGACAGTTGAAAAGCGAAATGTAATATTACAGCTATTGCTACAACAAAAGCTCGATCGACAACCGAATTGAATTCTTGCTTTTGGATCACCCTGTATATTAAGTAAAAAAAATATCATACTCATAGTCAGCATGAGTATGAGTAATTTGATTTTTATCTACTGCAGTAGGCCTATAGAGTACCTGGTAATGGAATATCATTAAGATACAACAAATCGGTCCTTTGTATACCTCCATTTTCCTCAAATTGCAAGTTTTTGCTCACAGTAGCGTTGTTAGGAAGTTTATTGTTTACATTGCGATAATATATCGTGATTTTATACAGTATTTGCTTAATTTTAATTGGAAAATAAGATGTAGGGAAAAGTGACACGAATGCGAAAAGTATGTCCCGAAATTAGAAGAATTTGACAGTTATTACATTACCTTTAATAACCAAAACTTGGAAATGACAACCGTGCTCCATTTTTTGTCTCGTCTAGTGTGTTTAAACAGTTTTAATTTGAATTGATTACTTACTGCAATATCACATAATTTCCAGGTTTTAAATTTTTGAAACTCCAGTTGTCATCTCATTAATGGGCGTCCATTTTAAAATATAACATATGTTAACGTGTATATATATATATATAAAACACTATTATTTATTAACGTATATATTAATATTACACTAAATATTAACGTATATACGTTAATATTTACACTAAATATTAACGTATATACGTTAATATTTACACTAAATATTAACGTATATATACTGCATAAAATATTACTTTTATACAGTATTTATTTGAATATTAAAAGAAATACTGAACATTACAGATGAATATTTTTTTACGCGAAATTCAAGTTGAACTAAAACAATTTTTAACTTTTAAACCCTGTACCCTGAATAAACATATTTTTCTATTTTTCAAATAGAAAAATTGTATGATGATGAGAATTCCGGATATTGAACTTTTGGATAATTGTGTTTAATGTATATTGTTATTATTGAACTAGAAGCGCGAAATTCAAGTTGAACTATAGATTATTTTTATTTACTAACATTTCGTCCCGTTGGGACACTAATTACAACAAAACAGTTTTTACGGAAATAAAAAAAAAGAAATTATAGGCACTAATATATTAGTGGTTAAACTAACAATGTTTACATCAAATATGGAGAACATGCATGAACAATTTTTTTAAAAATGTAAACAGACGGAGAAACAGTTCTGATTAATACAGATTTGTCCTAGTTTTTTCAATGGGTATGGTAACTCATTCCATTTGCTTATAGTATTGTAAGGGTAATATTTGTAGTAATGATCAGGCATATTGCTATTGATGCTAATTTTATATTGTTGTGTTTGACGACATTGTTCAGTGTCGTTCGAATATTGTTTTAAGAAATGAAGTGGATGTTGAGTTTGCTTGAAAGCCTTGAGGAATTCCAGCAATCTATAATATTTGATCATCTTTGAGACTGTGAGAATGTTTCTTGTTGTAAGGAAGTTAGTAATAGAAGTATAAAGAGCCAAAGTAAAAAGAGTTCTGACTATACGATTAAATGACATTTGGACTCTATGTATTCGATAATTTGGTGCGGCTCCCCATATTGATATGGCGTACTGTATTACAGGGACTATTTTCGATTTTAAAAATGTTTTTTTTTTCATTGTAATTAAGAGTATTCTTGAGACGTTTGGCTAAATAAACATTTTTGTTTAAGCGTGTGGTAAGTTTACAAATATGCATGCCAAATTTTAGGTGTGGGTCATGTCAACAACCAAGTATTTGAACTGGTTCATTATCTTTTATATTAGAGTTGATGAAAGTAATAGTTTTTGATTTTAATGGATTAAGAAGGAGAGAATGTTGAGCACCATTGAGCGATGGTGTCAAGATCTTGCCGCATATGAAATTGGTTTATATGATTCTCATACACTGGGAAATCATAGACTAAGAAGTTGTCATCTATATATGAGAAAAAGAATAGTATAACTTTGTACTATAAGAGAATAGTACAACTTTCTCTTCAAGAATTAGCTTGAAGAGAAAGTTGATGTATTGAATTTGTTACTAAGTGGTAAAGGATAGCACTATTAACAGTGCCTTGCACCACCCCATTTGTAGATCTTGTTAATGTTTCTGGTATGTTATTGATTTGAAAAAATCTATTGCTTAAATAATCATGAAGCAGATGTAAAGTTGGAGAGGAAATACCTAATTTTATACAGGTAAGGATAATGGAATTACGATCTAAGCTGTCGTAAGCTTTACTCAAATCTGTGAGGAGGAGAGTAACATTTGTACTATTAGGTTTTAGTTTATGAATAATATGAAGATAAATCTTTTGTAAGAGATTTATACTTGACTTGGTTTTCTTGGTTGACTTGGTTTTGGCAACTCCATAAGAATTTTCATGACAAATTATGTTAGATAAGTGTTTCAGTTCATAAAACAGGATTTTGTCTATTATTTTTTAAAAGTATGATAAATTTGCAATGGGTCTAAATGAAGAACAAGAGTCAATGGGGCCTCTTTTGTACTTGGGATATATATTGGCTATTTTTAAGATACTTGGATATTGCATTTGTTCCTGAATCATCTGTACCAGGGTTGTCAAGAGGTTAGCAAAGATGGGAGTGCCGACTTCCTTGATTACCATGTAATTAATAACATTGGTATTATCTGACTTCTTATTTTTGAGTAGTGAGATTTGGGAAATAATGTTTTCCTTAATGGATTTTGAATCAGATGTAACTATAGTTTTAGTTGGGGTATATAATTTGGTTAAAGTATTGTTGTTTAAGGTTTTATTCGGATCATTACACCATTCGAGAATTTTTTTTTATGATCAGATGGTCTTAAAAGTTTTGTTGTTGGATGAGTATTACGTTTTATAAATTTCCAAATAAAGTTATTGTTTCCAATATAATTGCGTTTTGCTTCACGAATAGAATTTTTGTAAATCTTATTATTTCATTTTAGTTCTTTGGAGTTGGTATGAGTTGGAGAAATTATCCATTTATGATAAGAATCATTTAAGTGGTGTTCAAGTTGATTAATTGTGGGATTCCACCACGATTAGATAGATGAATTGCATGAGATTGAGATGGAACTATAAACGAATAGCATTTTATGAAAATTCTGGATACTTGAGCTTTTGGATAATTGAGTTTAATGTTTATTATTATTATTACTAGCATTGATTAGCGGGTTTTTTTTTTAAAGAATAATTACGATAAATGTTTTTTTTTTATGCAAGACAAACGAATTAATTTTGGAATACCTTTCCATAGGCATCTGGCAGGGTGTAGGTAGATTTGGTCCAACAAAATGTGTCGATGAACTCTTGAGAATAGAGTTCCTTATTGGAAAATCCCATGCAGTGAATAGGATTTCCAAAATACTGGGTACCGCTTAAGATGGTGCTGCAGATTAGCAAAGATATCGTCGTCACTCGATAATGCAACCAGAATATTACACTATCGGTTATTATGGGCGGTGATGATTTCAAAAAGTTTTTAGCGTCTCCTAACAAACTTAACATGGTGATTGCTAATCAGTTGGCGTGTAAAATGTTTATGGAACAAAGAAGAAGAAACAACACTTTTAGCATTGGGTTCCCGTGCTTAACACGTGAAGGAATTATGTCAGCCAAAAGTATTGGCTTACACACAAGACAATAGACACATCGGAACCTTTGGTTTGGAGTCGCTTCGGTTTACGTGTTTAACACGTGAAGGAATTATGACCAGCGAAACGTGTTGGGTTACACAACGACAATAGACACATTGGAACCTTTGGTGTTGAGTTGCTTCGACATTGATACCTTTTCGTTTGTTTTCCAATCAGGCTGGAATGTTAAGTGAGGCAGGGAAACTATATACAGGATGTAACGTGATTTCAGTTGTCCATTACAGTCTGTGTTATTTTTTATATTTATATTTTTTAAGTTATATTTAACGCTATGTGTGTTTCATATACATTTTCCATGTTATGTTACAGTATACGATAAATTTAACATACATTATACACAATAATCTTATTTGGTATTCAATTTGTGTAATCTGTGTTCGTTTTTTGTATTGAAGTTAATGAATATTTAATTTAGTTACAAGTTCTAATATTTATCTCGCATAGAAAAAAGTTTGGTGTTAGTGTTAACTCCCTCCGTTTTACGCGACGCCAATTTCGTCGGATTACTTATACAGTATATGTATGTTTTGTGTTTCACACGTTTATCACATCAATTTACATGTTTTACACATCAATCATCATAATATGATAAATGTACATTGTACTTGTATCTGTAAAAATTAACACGTTGCTTCAAATTTCAAAAAATATATTTGCTATACCTGTATATGAACTTTGTGATTGTTTACATCTTTTTATTTAACTTCACTTGTTGTTGTCACGTTTGGACCTCTTTAAGCTCGTTTTGGTAGGTTTTTGGTGATTTAAAGAACTGAACTTTTGAACACAGACATAGCCCGTGAGACATTTTATTCTGTTAAATTTTGACGGACCAATGTCATGTCATTTCGAAGAAACTGGCACTTGGGATTTTGATTAAGTTTGTCTCGGAGTGTTGCTGAGTAAAATGGTACACACACGCCAAAAGTACAGATTTTTTTATAGCCAAATTACACCATCGTTGTAAATAGAACCATATATATTTATATTTATATACATATGTTATGTATTGTTTACTACATATAGTAGCATTTGAATGACCAGTCATTGTTGCCAATGTTAAACCACTCGTTATACGTAGAGTTCACTGTTTTATCCAAACAACCGCTAATTGGTTGTGAATCCATCCGAATAATCACTGAACACAGATCAGTAAAAAAGTGTTTTACGTATTTACTTCAGATAGTTTAGTTAGGTTGAATCACGCACGTCAAAATGTCTAAAAAAAACTTGTTTTTTTTCGATTCACTTGTTCTGAGCAATTTCTAATATTGAAACTTATCTTGAAATAAATACTATACGCATAAAAATCAATCATAAAAACAATTACAAAATATATATAAAAAAACAATTAAAATAATAAAAAATATATACTGTTTTCACTAACTCCCATTTAGTGCAAAAATTAATTCACTTTACTTAAAACTTAAAAAAAAAAACACCCTTTGCGTGAAACGTGGTTCATCTGCATTATTAATGAGTATTAAAATATAATTTAATCTGATAAAGTGAATGTAAGCTATATATCGATATAGAAATTATGCGTAGGTTAGACCCAGGTCTAAGGTCTCTAACTCAGGGTTAGAACTGAGTCTAACCATGACATATTACACTGAAGTAAAAATTTAGTATACAATTTAACTAGAGGGTCTGCTTAGTCACAAATATGCCTAACGAGTCAGAGTAAAAGTTTCAGAATAAAGATACAGAGTGATTTTAAAAATAACTATTCCAGACTTTCAGAAAGCAAAACAGAAATCATGTAATGAATAATAAACTATAGTCCGGTAATACTTCCGTAACAATGAAATTACGAAATTATGACGTATTGTTAATACATTGTTCCGATAGTATTAATTACTATATCCAATTAAAATAAACCAAAACTTGTATTTATACTTGAAAGATGTTCCAAAGATGTTACATGCCCCCTGTCACCTCTGAAAGTTAGGGATAATTATTCTGAATCACCCTGTGTATGAAAATAGGATGTGCTCATTTGGTACACTACCTACAGATATAACGTTATTTGTAGGTATTATACTACAGATAAAACGGTCTATAGTACCTGAAAGTACAGTGCTATAAGCCAACTACGTAAAAATACATGATTTATGATACTCAGAAACTCAGGCTATCACGTGTGATTCATTCTGAATGCGAAATACTCGATTTATTTTAATATTATTTATTTACTTTGGATTCGGCCAAATAGGACAAACTGAAATATATGCAAAAGGGAAAACAAAATATTTGGACTAAAATCCTTTACAAAACTATCGACTGAAACAGAATTAACATAACAAATTAAATTAATGTCAAAAGAGTAAATTTGTATAATACTGAACACATCAACAGGAAAACAAAATATTTGTTTTTATCAAAACCGTAGAATTCGTTAGTGAAACGAGTAGCTTACATTATTGTTTATTGTTAAGTTTACGTCAACGATGAGACAAAGTACAAAGTAAAATGGCTAAGTGCAATATGCAATAGGTAAGCAATTTTTTCTTGAATGACAGGTTTTTTTTTTACACTGGAGTTCATTACATAAGAATAGATTCATTCTAATACCAAACAGAATAGAATTTCATGATTTAAAACTTGAGAAAGGAAAACGATTATATCTATAAGTATTTACATCGGAGGGAATCAAGATAGTATATCTATGCATTTGACGCGTAGTAGATCCTTTTATTACGTATTCGTTCAGAATGTGCAGAGGATGGTGTTCACACCGAAAACCACGACTGAATTCAATCATACGGTGATATACAATCAATCGGGGAATATGAAGTAGATGGCGGGTACGCATAGAGGCAGAAATTGACTGGTATCGACCTAAACCAAATAGGATACGAACCAGTCGGTTATATGCCACCTGCAGTCTTTGACTTCTATATAATGAACATCACCCCACACTACAATATCATAGGAAATGATAGGGTTGATTTTAGATTTTTTAGTATAGGCGGTTTTCTTTGTTGTGAAGGTTATTTTTTAAACGTTTAGTGAGATAAATATGTCTATTAATGATGTATGTTAGGTTTAAAAATACTTTTTTAAAAATACGGCAATTTTAAATTAAAAACACGCTTCATAGATAGTTTCGCTTTATGCGAATTTAGATTTATGCAATTTTTTTGAGTAATTCAATATTTGATTTATGCGACTTTTGAGCTCTTCGATTTCTGCCAGTTTTGAGTCTTATTTTCGATTTCTGCAAATTTCGAGTTTATTTTCGATTTCTGCAAGTTTCGATTTATGCAAATTTAATTTACGCGAATTTAAATTAACGTGATCTTTGAGTGACGTGGTATTAGATTTATGCGAGTTTTGACAAATTTCATTTCCGAGTTCTGCAATTTTCGATTCGATTTATTCAAATTTTGTTGCATTGTATTTACGTGGTTTTCGATTTATGCGGTTCTCACTTTATGTGACGTTTGGTCTTTTGGACTATACAGTATATTATTATAAACGCCTATATATGCCAGATGGTTTGCAGATGCGTTGAATTCTTAGCTCAATTACTCACAAAATCACTCACAAGTGAAGCTATTATAAAGCGTATAATAAAAAGGTTTGTATTTTTCGAATGGGTTTCAGGAAATCTTTATTAATTCATATCCATAATATGATCAAAAATAGACGTTTCATTGAATAAGTATAAAATTACATTTCAAATTAAACGAATGATTGAAATAGACGTTCAAAATCAGGTTTAAATTTAAATGTCAGAAATCAATACGTACGTTCCAAGAATTCAAACTATGTTCGTATTCAGAAGCTAGCTTGTTTGAAGTAAAAGGGTGTTTTGTATAAGATTGAAGATCAGTTGTTGTTGAGTGGTTGCTGTTGGCCCAGAATACTTAAGTAAGAAGGTGGCTCATCGATCTTCGCCGTCTTCAAAGGAGGAAAATAATTACACCTGAATTCTCTTGCCACCAATTCACGACCCATTAAGCTGCTGTGTAGGAGCTGAAGCGTGTGAATTTGCCAAAGTTTTATTTTAAGTACTGTTTACACGACACAAACTAGATACAAAAACTATTGCATAAGTTGAGCTGATTTTAGTTTTTTTGTTTTGTTTATACTTAAAGGCTATTTCCAGGGTAAATGTCAAATTCAAAATTCTCAACAATCCAAAACAAACTCGATGTTGTTATATATTAAATGATATTATTGATTAATTATTATTACTAATTAATATCTAGACTCTGTATATGATTGAAACTTGTAGCTATACTAATTTGAATAATATCATTTTAATGGGACGTTTGGCTATCAGCTCAACAAGATTTGGGGTTTCTTTAGTTACACCCGATTTGCAGGTCACAGTAGACATTTTTATTAAACTTTATTTTAAAAACGAGTACCGTACATTAAAATGCTTTTTAAGTATACGCTTTATATAGGTTCGCTTTGTGTGCGAATTTAGATTTATGTAATTTTTGAGAAATCAAAGTTTTGAGTTATTTCAGTTTTGATTTTTGCAATTTTCGATGTATGCAAATTTTAAATTATGCGTATTTCGATTTATGCGAATCTAGATTAACGCGATCTTAGAGTAATGTGATATTTGATTTGTGCGAGTTTTGAGTAATTCTATTTTCGATTTTTGTAATTTTCGATTTGATTCGTACAATTTTTGTTACATTGAACTTTTGCGGATTTCGATATATGCGGTTCTCATTTTATGCAGATTTTGTTACATTGTGTTACATACATTTATGTTAATACCGTCATCTACAAGTATTAACATAAATATTTGTAGATGACAGTATAGTTTAATTTTCAGCTCACTCAGTCACAGACTCATAGACTCACTGACTCACACCTCACAGACTCACTGGACTCACAAACTCTCAAGTGGTATTTTTATTTTAAACATTTTTGTTTCGAGAGACAATACAGTATTGTAATTATAAATTATACAGGATTTAATGCAATGTGAATATATAGTTGGTTTTGTTTTGTTTGATTGTATTTATTTGTAGAAAAACAAATTTTAAGTAGCATTTATATATACTCGTGTTTCTAATATCTTGTATTGTTTGTCCTCAGTGGACGTGAAATTGATAAATTATAAAAATAATAAATGCATACAAAAAGATTCACAATTTGTTTTAACAGAGGTGATTGATAGTTTTCTAATGTACAATATAAAGGAAGCGCATTCCATTGGGTGATATTATTACAGGGAAATCGATGAGATGATTGATGAGATATATCGTTGAGAGCATTATCTGTGAATTTCTCGGGTATTGAGAGAAATTATTTGGTTTTAAAAATTATTAGCTGTGGTTTAAGACGAATCATATGTTAAACACTGTCTTTTGTAAAAACATTACATAAGTACAAATTTTGTATATCTTGAAAAATAAAAGATTTAAATATAATGTTACATTAAGTCAGAAACTATAAAAAAGTTGAGTTAATTCACTTTACGATCCATATTACGTGAGATGATTTTTAAGATTATTAAAAATGAAATTACAAAACACTTTTTAAATGTCACACGATAATTTGTTATACTGTCATAGGATTTACTAAACTTTACTACATAATAATGATGTACAAAGTACAAAATTCATGAATTCATCATCCATTGAAGTTGTCATTCATCAATTGCATACCCATTCAACGTTTGTAAACATCAAAAAAACCAGTTTGATCCATCTTCAAAAAAAAAAGGTCTTCTGAAAAGTAAATATGGTAGAGATTGAGGACTTTTCTTTCAAACTCAAAAATAAAAATGTCTTCCATTTTCTTTTTTTTTTTTTTGTAAATTTATACCAAAAAAAATAAGAAGAAATCACTCAGGAAAATTTACTTTAATTTTTTTTTCCGATCGGTACTTTGCCATTAGCCAAAAAATCAACGTCAAACTGTCATTTTCACGAGAAGAAAATCTTGTATGCAGACGTTGATAGATCCGTTTAAATGCAAGTTTGACATGAATTACACTAAAACTTTGGCTTTTCAGTAAATTTGACAAATTTTTGTGTCGGTTCGTTCTAAACATTTAGTTACCTAATTAGTTCGGGATTGGTTAATTATCTAAATCGATACTAAATTGAAAGAGTGTGACGAAACTCAATCATCAATTTGCCTGCCAGTTGGCGTTCATTGAATTTGTCTATAGAGGTCCTAAACAAGTATCACATGACTTGCTATTATGCAATAGAACGGTTTGAATAGATTTATGACGTTGATAAAATTTGTGGATTAGTTAGAAAATGCGTTCGATCGACTATTGATTTATTTGGTAGTGATGAAGTGTGGAATTATTTACACGATTACCCCGTTATGTCAGATTTGATTATTGTTATTGAAATTATGAACTTTTTGATTATTTGTTTATTTTTATTGACTATGGATTCGGCAAGCTAGGATCAATTGAAGTACGTAGATAAACTTATATAGAAAATATATAAATGTGATTATTTGGAAAAGAGAAAATAAAATATTTGAATTAAAGTTCTGTATAAAATTATTAATTGAACTAACGTTAATATAAATTAAATGAATGTCAATAGCAAATATTTATGCAGTACTAGCTTTAAATCCGTCAAATTGACGGGATTCTTTAAAATGAATAGATTGTAACCTCCTAGATCAAAATTTGATGTCAAAATTTATAATTTAGGAATGGTTTAATTGGTTAAGTTCAATTAGGTTAATCCCCATGAGAAAATTTGTTTTCTATTGTTCGATGGCCCAGAAACGAAACTGGTTTGAACAGGAACCAATCAGTTAGTCAAGCAGGCAGTCCAACAGGGTTTTATTATAAAAAATAATTTTATTTTATATTATTTTATATAGTAGATAACACGGAACATTTAAATAGGAAAACAAATTGTTTGTACTAATCAAAATCTGTAACTTAACATTTCAATATTTTAATTGACATGGACATCATTTTTAAGTTTATTTGAAGATTATGATGATTTGATGAACGAAAAATTTACGTTTTTCTTTATAGTTTCCTGACACACTCAATTTTTAGTGTGGTAAGAAGAGCTATTTGTGAACTACTTCAACTAGTTTTTGCCGACCATTTTTCATTGTGTTGGGCAAAAAGCTTACGTCACAGTTGTTTACAAATTGTTCCACTTGCCACACAAAAAATGCCTGTGTCAGGAGGCCTTCATAAACTTTTGTTTTTGATGATTTTTTAAAAATTGAGTGAAATTGAACAAAAATAACCAAAGAATCAAATGTAGGCCCACTCAGTTTAGAATAAGCAACGTGTAAATTTTGAAACTCAAACTTTTTTCGTGTGTTAATTTTTAATGATCACAGTTTAATGGAAGGTACAAGTAGTTAGCTAAATTATAAAACTTAATTAATCGATTATTTTTTTTTTAGAATTTCTTTTTATATAACTGCTTTTTTTATATTAAATTCAGTTTAATTAATGTTATGCACCAGTGCTTAATGAAATGATGATGATGTGAAAGTCTTTCATAAAAGATTAACTGAGAAGTCAGTTAACAAACTAGACATTTTTTATGGAATGTTTAGTAGATGATTTTGAACAAATTTCACAGTTCAGTAGTTGAAAAAATGTTCGTTTTTTAAATTTGTTATTTTTGTTAAGAACACGTTGGTTAATTCTGGCTACTTTTTAATCAATGACTGATTTTAAAATATATATGAAACTAGCTGTACCCGCGGCTTCGCTTGCGGTCGTTTTATGATTAAACAATTAAAACAAGAATAAAAAAACTTGCGGTTTTTCCAAACTCTCGCTCGCACTGGATTCTGTCTTCAACCATCGCGCGTAGGCCATGACGTTCTACTATCCTGGTACGTCATACGCAGGCGCAACACATCTCTCCACACAGCTGCCTGCAGAGCGAAGCGTATAAGAATATCGTGATTATCTGAGATTACATATCGAAACGTACATTTGATCTGGGTAAAACTTACTTACTCTCTTATCTGGGATCTCTAATATGCTGACAAAAAAAATCAAGTTAATCAAATCAGTAGTTTTTGCGTGGTGGAGTCATAAACATACAGACGGACTTTCACGTTTATATATTAGTAGGAAGTAGGATAGGATTGTATTTTATTATATATCCCAAATTTGACTATGAATAAAAATGATCTGTACCATTTTTTGGTTAACCGTCGCTTGCGATGGGAATAGCACACTAGTTTATACTAAATTTATCAATTTTTACATTTTTACTTATTCAACTTTGCTTGACAGTTGTTTGTGTGCACGCGCGCTTTAACAACTTTGCGGTCTATTTTGACTAACTTCCCTATATTTTAGAAAGCTGAAATTTGAAAAGTAGACATAGTTCGTGGAACATTTAACTGTATTAAATTTTGACGGATCAATGTCGTGTAAGTTTTGTGAAAATATCACGTGAAGGTGAAGTTTTTCTCATAAAGTGTTGCTCACGCTAACAACTACATACTTTTTTCAAGCATTGTTAAGCCAAATCAGGCATTATTATAAATCAACTTACATATATTATTATATTATTATATTATCTATAATCTTTATATATATAATTCTCTAAGGTAGACCCCACCTTCTAAATTCACGCAGGTTTACTATAGCAACCAGGGTAAACAATGGAATCCACGGGATCGCTAGCTGGCGTTTGTTACGCCGGGTCAATCATCTAGTTATCTATAATTTATATATATTTTACTACATGCATTTTATCCAAGCAATCATTCATTGTTTTGAATTCGTTGAAATCAATACAAACCAACAAAATTATCTTTCCACGTGTTTGTTTCAAATACTTTTAAAATTTGGTTTGGAAACAAAAGCAGTTTCCAGGTTAAAAGGTTGCAATAAAAAAACTTTTTTTTTCCTACTACAGTACTTGTTTTAGAATTCTAAAGTGACTTGTTAAACTCAGTTTTCTGTGTTGAATAATGTATAACATTGAATATTTTATAACTTTAAAGGACATTAATCCAGGATCTTTTTAAAGGTTTAACTTAAATTAATTATTAACAATGTTGAATTTTTGTTGTGTGTCCAGTAGTAAATGTTGAGTTGGTAGTTTGTGAAAAAAAAAAAAAAATGTTAAAAAATACCCACAATGCTCACTGCATTGCCACGTTGGCCAGTTCGCACTCCACCATTACTACTACAGTACTTCAACAACGAGAAGTACCGTACTAGTGGAGACCCGCATTAGTGTAGTTTACGAGGACTTAGAGAAGCAATTTGGTCATTTGATTCCTTGTTGTGTATCTTGAGAAGAGAAAGGAATTGCCCATGTTCCACAGAGACGTGAATAGTATTGGTGAAAGTGTCCCTAGCGATAAGCTATCGTTTGTTCCAACGCACTTGTTTGTG
Source organism: Cryptops parisi (assembly GCA_034695005.1). NCBI lineage: Eukaryota > Metazoa > Arthropoda > Chilopoda > Scolopendromorpha > Cryptopidae > Cryptops > Cryptops parisi. Next base: position 1,427 of record JAQIWH010003494.1, on the reverse strand, counting down.
GAAGGATCATGGTGGTGATTCAGGTGCAAAGTATACAAAAGTGGACGACCAAGTTTTTTCTTTTTCTTCTGCTACCTCTTCTATTACCTGATGGTCAATACTAGCCTATTATCCTCAAGAAAACGAGATGATTCTTTCCGAGATAAGGTTTCGTCCAAATCACATGAGATAATAAATTGAAGTAACGAGAAAAAAAAAAAGATATTGCAGATATATATAAGGGTGTTCTCTGGTTGTTGGCTGTCTTGTACAAAATGTCCCTAAACTCTGTTTTATCCGATACTCAAATAACCAGAACTCTTAAGCAACCGGCACTCGAATAATTTTTTATTTATTTTTTAAAACGATCGAATAGCGATCTATAGTACACTGTACAAAATAATAAGAACAACAAACAAAAGATGAAAACACTTGAACGATACATCCGTAAATTCAGTAACATTATATCAAAACTACAAAACAGACGGTTTTGGAATTGATGGAGTTTAGGTTTAAGTGTTTAAAAGGTTAGGTATGGCAGAAAAAATTTAAAATCCGTTTATATTTTATGTACGTACTAGGTTAATAAAATTTATTTGTTTTTTTTAATTTAAATTATATTTTTATTTATTCATACAATACAGTATTTCTCTCATTTCTATAATACAGTAGTCAGAATACAAATACGAAAACAAATACAACACTGTACTACTTTTGATAACTAGTAGTTAGCCCGTTTTGCTATAGCTTGAGAAGAGTATTATTATGGAAAATGAACATTACCGAATGTGCAACCAATCAACAGGATAAAATGGAGTTCACTGCACCTTTTATTCCAGTGTGTTAAATTTAAATAAATTTTTATTCTAGTTTTCTGTTTTGAAATTTCGACATACAGCTGTTTTCATGTTGCATGTAAAATCATAACATTTGTTTGATTTATGACATTTATTTGCGAAAGTTTGTAAATGTTGCTGGCAATGTATAAAATCCAAGCAGGGAAATAAAGTCAAAGAAAACAAAGTTAAAAACAAAACCAAAATAACAAGCGTAAAAAAATACGTTAAAAATATTTTTGACTTGTTTTTCTTTAATTTTACTTATTTATTTTTTTGTATTTTTCTTGTATTTTTGACATCTTTTTTAGACTTTTGTTTCTTTGATTTTATTTCATACAATCCTATATGCCTCGCCTCTTTTGGCAAAGTACGAAATGTCATCATGCATACAACTGTTTAAGTTAGTTATGCTTAGTTGATAAAATTACAACATCTACAAAACACTATTTTACAAATGCAGGTTAAGTCTAAATTTAGGCCTAGATTTGAACCAAACCTAAATTCTTGTTTAACGTAACTATTTCAATGCTAGACTCTATTTCACATTAGCTGGCACAGAATTTGCTTGAGGCAGCCAAGGGGCAAGCTAGGTGATCACACCATCTCGCG
>JAQIWH010003493.1:0-19759 GCA_034695005.1 Cryptops parisi | reverse complement strand
GCACAATAAACCCATAATTAAGTACAAGCAAATAGCAACATCAGACTGGGCCTGGCTATAACCGGAAAGTACCAAAAAACGTTGAGAGTTGATATAAAATAGATACAGTAGTATAGGATGACAACGAAGTAGCAACTGAGTGAACCCCACTCTATTTTCAAAATAAGTGCTTTTTATTTTATTTATTATTTATTTTAAATTTCTACATCCCAAAGGGATCACTGACACAATGAGCGTAAACTAAAAACAAAAACAAAATGAAAACGCTTACCTTTGGCTGACAGGGTAGAATCTCATAGGGATATTACTTTTCAGTCATTATACGTCCATGCCGTCATTTCATCAACAGATCGCAAACACCCTCTACACTTTATGTGACACTCCATTCCAAAACATGACCAAGGACGTTCTATTCAAAGTCATAAACTAGTCATTCCACCCAACCTAACTACCATCGCCACCAACAAATATCCTTACAATACTAACCTGGTTTGGAACACCCTTCGCTCCATTCCATATCACACAAATGCATAGACTCCTGTATTCACTTTAGTCATGCTCTCAGAAAGCACATTTTATTTAGTGAGATGTTCTCAGCTCTTATCCGCCGTTTGTTTGTTTGTTTGTTTGTTTGTTTTCAGTCATTTGTATGTTTGTAAACTCAATTTTTGTTCCTATGGGACGCAGCCAAATGAAAATAAAATAAAATAAAATAAATAAATAAATAATGTGCGGGTGTTTACAGTACTTTAATATTATGTATGTCACCGTCAAAACCCGAATTAGTTAAAACGCTAACTCGTTTCTCAAAAAATGATTAACCTTATTCAAGAAAGTTAGGTTAGTTAAACGTTCAATTTTCTGGTTCCAGAATCGATCAGTTAATTCAAGATTTGACTACTCAGAACTGGATTTTAACTTAATTCAGGTTTTGACGGTGACATGTATTCTCTGACATGTATTTTCTCTGCTTATTTTATCGAAAATAAAAACGACCCATTTCGTTCTCAATCATTCAGATAATTTGAATAATTAATAGATATTAGCCCATTTTTTTTAAAGGGGGAGCATAGCAAGGTCGTCCTATGGAAAATAAATGTTTTCAGGTTTCGTTGTTTTAGGTAGTTTTTTCATGTTTTTCGAAAATTTGTCTCAATTCACTTGTCCTTATACTATGACCGTTTCACATATAGTATCAGTGAGTGCAGCAAACACAAACTTAGAACGTGGCCATCGATACAAGGAAAAACATTCAAAAACAGTGAGAAGGACTTACAACTGTCACCCTTCATTTGCGACACGCGTGGGCGACAGAGAAACTCAATGGGGATTCGCGTGGGTGGAAAACCCAGGCTCCTCCTTCAAACCTCATTGGTCAAAAATCATCCCCGTAGGAGGGGTTTTTCCAACATTCGATACCCCCCATTGTATATCATTGAAAATATCACCGCGACAATAAGCATTGAATAAATCTCTGTTGACAACAAATTATAGTAAAAATTAACTTTGCATCACGACACTCGTGTTTTATAATAAGTGTTACTATAGTCTAAGAATAGTAACTGTAAAGTGAAAATAGAGTTAGATTTGTAGTCTAATTGGTCAATGTTAGGGACACCCTGTATGAAATGAGATTTTCAAGTGAACTTTCGTGCGATTTTTAATTGCAAAACGTATGAACTTTATTGGTTACCTCATTTTTCTAATCTCATCATATCATACCTAGTACTATGCATTTAAAAAGATGTTTAATCTTGTCTATTAGAATGGAGTTTCAGTCGTTAATACATAGCGTGAATATTAACCTAACATAGGCATCAACATTAATAATGATGGTTAATTGCATGTGAAAATTAACCTTCATTAATTTTCAGCAATCGATGAAAATACAACGACCTTCTAATCACATACTGTACAGTATACATATATATATATATATATAATGGTGTAAAATTGATCAAGTAATCATGATAATAACCGAAATCTGTTCGCAATTCGAAAACGTTAAGATGAAACTGTTGTTAATCGATACTGTACTAACAACACAACTATCAAATCAACATCCATAGATCAAATTATAATTTCTAAATTAAGTATTTTGTTTATATAGTATTCACAATGGCAATTTCATAATACTTTATACTGCGCAAACAAGTCTCGAGGAACATGTTCTTGATCTTCAGTTATAATCATTTGACTTATGTTATATTTTTATACTTTTTGTATTAGTTATGTGAGTTTGTCTGTTTGTGAGTCTGTGAGGAAGTGAGCGAGCCTGGGATTGAACGTACACTGTCATTTATAATCATTTATGAAAATAAACTGTATATTCCAATGTGCCAAAAAACGCATAAAACGAGAACCACATGTCAAAAACCGCAAAGGTCCAATGTAAAAAAAAAAATCGCAAATGTAAATAAATCGAAAATTGCAGGAATCAAAAACGGAATTACTCAAAACTCACATAAATCAAATATCCAATTACTCAACGATCGCATAAATTTTAAATCTGCATAAATCGGAATTCGCATACATCAAAATTTGCATAAATCGAAACGTACAGAAATCAGAAATGAAATTACTTAAAACACGCATAAATTGAATAGCGAATTACTCAACTATTGAATAAATTCAAATTTGCAAAAATCGGAACATGAAAAAATGAAAAAATTGTCCTGTACCGTACATACTGTATATATAGTATACCGATATCTGTATATACATACAGAGTATGCTTAAAAAGCATTTTTAATGTAGTTTTTCTTTCCCGTTTGATTGATAACGATTTACCATATTACATTAGAAAAGAAATACAGATTTCTGGTGATACATCAAAACAATGTCAGATTTTCGAAAAAAAATTGTTTAATCATGTTCTTAATGTTGACTAGTTTTTTCCTTTGAATTTGTGTTCTTAATTAAGAAAGTTTGTTGTACAACCTCTATAGTTTAAGATTTTATGTAATATATTTACAATTGTTTTGATCCTATTGGATCGTAAAATAAAAAATAAAAATACAGGATTCAATTGTATAAGATATTTTACGTCACTTTGATTGCATAATTAATATAAGGCTACCGTTATAATAATTTAATAATTAATTTCCACGTGAACCGATAATTAACCCGCTTTCTTAAGAAATAAAAACAAAACCTTTTCAAACCCTAAAACCCTTAGTTCAGTTATTTGGACATAGTGACGACGTCATTTCTGAACACACGACACTACTGTACTTCAAATTTGTAACATCAGATTTTGACGTAACTACGATGTCATTTGTGAACACACTACCTCAGAGAGTTTATAGACTGTTAGCAGACATGAATTGCATTAAAAAAATGTTTTTTGTTGGCGGAGCGTAACTTTAGGTAAATTCGTCGGTGCACAGTTCCGGTCTTGGGTGCCTGGAACAATTGTACCTTTTGCACGTGGAGAGGATAGGAAGATGAACAGACACTAGTCTAGTCGTAATTACTCGACAAACTCTCTTTTACAAATGACCATCCAACCAAACCCCAATCACCCCCAAAAGGAAACATTACTCACAGTGTCATAGATAAATCTCTGTTCAACTTGTAGATAGACGACTGAATAGTAGTATTTATGTTAAAAATTGTTTGTTTTCTGTTCACTCCGAATCTAGCTTTTGAATGGCAGCAACGACGACGAATGTTCGCATAACTAGAGTGTTGATTAATTTTCTTTGTAACTTATAATTTCGTTAAATATAATTTATATACATACAACTTTGTTAGATAAACATACATATACGAGATATAACCTACTGTGGTTTATTTCTTATACGATCAAATAACTATTGAAATAAAATAAAACTCATAATTAAACTTTGTCCAGATAAGTTTCTTCGCATAATGACAACATACGTACGTTGAATTCATTGAATTCTCATACCTCTATTTGTACATATCCTGTATATGTCTATAATACAGCATAAACAACAGATCCTCGATTTATGCAAGGATCCACATCCATGCAAACCTCGCAACATTCATAAAAATTTCAGCATATTTGTGCATTAACACACAAAATCGCATTATAACGAAATGTTCTCAAACTATAACCAGCATCTGATAAGATCGTTTCTCGTCGCATAGTAGCAAAACGACATGCGCACGAATCGAAAATTTTATATACATGCCTATATCATAATAATTAGGTAAACACGATTCTTAATTTATCAAACTATGGTGACTTTGTTTGTATCCGTGGAAGAATGGTTTCATGACAACAAGTAAAAAAAATACACTTAGAATACACACCATACATAACGACCCTAATAAGGCGAGTGCACACAACGAGAACAATATCTCCACGTGCTATAGCACTATGAATGTAAGAATAATCAAATTTAAACCTGTTTTTATTTGACACATGACAACTAGGGATTAACTTTTTTGCGTCAAAGAAAATCTGGCCCAAATTTGAACATCTCTCCTTTACTCAAAAATGAGTTTATATCAACTTCATGCTGTCGTATAGGATCTAAGCATTGTACAAAATGGCTCGTCTATTTTGGAAAAATATAACAATCGTATCAGATGTTTAGGTTACGGTAATTAATAGTTAAACTTAAACTTGCCCAACACAATGATAGTTTCATACATTGCCTAAACCAAGTTTAGCATTCTATAAAATACTTGGATTCTATACAAATGCCGGTAACATTATCGTTATACAATAATAGAACTCTATATAAGAAATATGTTTACCAAATGTTTGCCAAACTTACAATATTTTTCTTTTGTGGTATTTTAGATTTGTCCCTTTGGTCTCAGCCTTGGATCATCCAGAAAATACGAAATGAGAGCCACCACGAAACTTAGCAATAAAAAACAAAAACTGGTAAGAATGGTGACATTATTTTTTTTTTTGATGCTATCATTTACACATGAGAAATTTCTTCTCCAAACCTACTATCGACCAATTTCGCACATTGTTAATAAACCCTTTCATCATCAATTTTCTGTTTCCCCCTTTCTTATATACAAAAAGTTGAAATGGTCATTTTTATCAAGACCTAGAATTATTATTATTATTATTATTATATGTGACGATTGGGAGAGTCTGGAAATGTTTCATTCTGTACATCCACGAGTCCATTCTTTTGTCTTTGTTTGTCCAAAGTGCGTGATTGGTGGAGAACAAGGGCGGCGACGAGATGATGCACTTGGCGGAAATAATGAGAACACATGCGTGTGAAATTGTGGGTTTATGCAACACTGATTTGCTGACTAGAGTCTCCTGTTTTAAACCGTAGCCTTTATAATGAACGACTGAAAATTGATAGCAAACCTAAATAACTAATTCATTGCTTTATCCACCCCCCTCCCCAACAAGAAAACAATCTTATTCTTTTTGTTGACAATGCAATTAGCAAAATTTTCGAATGTTGAGCTAGTGTGGATATCTAATGTAATTTGCTTCAATGTAATTTTAAAATATCACAACTGTTATGTAAACTGATCATAAATGGTCGCGAAAGAAACATAATTTATCTTTTAAGTTCTTTGAGGACCTGGAATGTTCCAACTGTTTTGGGTTTTTTGTTAGTTAAACTTAGTGGTTTAGTCTATACCTGTACAATGAACATCTGAAAGAAATAGAAAGACTAATTCATTACAGTTTACTCCTAAGGGACATTCTCAACTGACAATTGACCTCTGTTTAGTGGTTTCAAATAGACTCAGTGTTTGCACTACGTCTCATTGTAATTGGTACTGAACTGAGTCAGTATTTTCTCATGAAATAACGCTATTCTTTCAGTTGACTATTGTTCCAGAACGTTATTTAGATGTTCCAGTACATGGAATATTAATCCTTGAGTATAACATTCATCATGATATAGTAGTTACCCGAATACCTTATGCAGAATGGGATACATATGCAGTTCTGCACATGTATCCTATTGTCCTTCCCTAATTGTAGAACCGTAAGAATACAAATACGGTAGTAATATCAAGTTCAATTGATAGTAATATAATATCAATATAAAGAATAAAGGCACCAAAAATAAGATCAATAGTAACAAAACTACAAAAGTAGGACCAAAGTAAAAATAACAAAACCAGTGGGATCAATGTACCAATGCAAAGGACCAACTTAAAAATATTACCACCAATATGCCAAGTTTCTAACATTAAGACCAAAATACCAATAGTATGATCAATAAGACCAACGTAACGAAATTGAGGTGGTAGTAGTAGTAAGGTCTAGCCTATAAATGTTAATATTACGCAAGAGTCTAAGTACCAATAGCAATAGCCTACTCAAAGTTCCAATATCTTGGGTCCTAAATACCGATACTAGGTATCAGTGTTTGAGTTTTACGTGTCACTACTACTGGGTCCTGAATATTCTCTATCTTTGCAAAGTACTGCCCTGTTTGCCTTCTAGTAGAAGTCGAGGCACAAAAAGAGTAAAGTTCCAAGGAATAAGTCCCCCCCCCCCAAAGTTTATGCCATGCCATCTCTTCCAAAACCCATCAATGGACCACTAGCCCAGTTACGCCAGAAAAACAATCCAAAGTCACTGACTTCTTAAAACTTTTTAATGAACTCATCTAAACTTTATGGACCCCTTAAGCCCTTCTTAATATACTGGTTCTCGCTACATCATAGTGTACCAGAGAGAGAGAGAGAGTCAACAAAAGCCCTGCAATCATGTTCGGTGTGTGACTTTTTCTTCGTATTTTTTTCACTACATGTTATTCTTAGCCACTTGATGATGATTCTTAGTGCGAGCATTTACCTTTTCATCTGCGTCCATTCTTAAGCCTTTCTTTGTGCAACGCACGAGAGCAGAGCAATGTATTGTTGCTGCGCAGCCCAGTGTATCGTTCCAAAGAGTCTTAATCCTTTGGCAGTTGCTCACATCCAAAGACCGAAACGATTTAGAAGGTCAATGTCAGGGTCAGGAGTCATCAACCATTCACTCGATCGCAGTTGTTCCAAAACGAAAAACCACCATAGTGGAAATGAAAATAAACTACTCCTCTTTACCTCCGTATCATTGTCGACTGTTTAAGGATCCTCGGTTGTTTTTTTTATTATAGGGTCATATCATATACCAAACCACAACAGACAAACAAACAATTAACGCAGTTCATTTTAAGAGAGCATTGTGTCGGTGATGCGAAGAAATGGCGTCCAAAAAACGGACTGAGATAGTGTTAAGGAACAAATAAAGATGGGATGACACACAGATAGTATACTACTACTACGGTACTGTTCGCGTGCCATTCAAATAGATGGCGCTGCACGCCATGTAGTATAAGATCCGCCCATTTTTTGGTACAAAAACAAGTATAGTACTGTATATATATGGACATCGTACTTGTCGAACCGTTGCAAAGCTGATTGTTAGATCCTTTTTTCCTTCTCTTTCTTTCGTCTCTGATTATCCTTGTTTTTTTTTCTTTCACCCTAGCACTTGGACCACACCCTTTTTTTCTTTTAAATTAATTCATGTTTAACATTTAAATTAGTTTTTATTCACTCGGGTCTTAGATACTCATGTCATTACAATAAACCAAACGTCGGTATAAAAATTAACTAAAATACACCAAATTTTCATTTATATTCCATAACACAATAAAACTGTTTTTAAAAATGCATACAGTACGGTACTTAAATTTTCGAAAAGTCTTGTACGGCCTGAAAATCTAATGTTGGTGACAGTCATTGAAGAACGTATACGATCAAAACGTTAAAACACGTCGAACAATGAAAAAGAACAAAACTTTAAAATACCGGTACAGTACTAATCTCGTGTGTGAACATCTCTGTGTAGTTTCGAACCGTTTGATAGATTTTAGGGTACTTTCCTGTTATAGCCAGGCCCAATCTGATGTTGCTATTTTTTTGCAGGTTAGGTTAGGAAAAATAAAGAAACGTATGATATTGTTTTATTTACCTAACCTAACCTGCACAATAAACTCATTTTTAAGTACAAGCAAATAGCAACATCAAACTGGGCCTGGCTATAACAGGAAAGTACCGATTTTAGGTAATGAACGCTTAAGGCCACCTGACACGCAATTTTAGGTATGACGACGCTAGCGAACAACTGTGGACAACTGTGACGTCAGTTTCTCGCCAACCATTTTTCATTGATTGGCGAACAAGCTGATATCACAGTTGTCAACGAATTGCTCGAATTTCCACACCAAAAATATTGTGTCAGGCGGCCTTTATAGATTCTATAAATAATTCAAGTACCGGTATCATTACATACATTTTGAACCAAAAAAATCTTGGCGTTACAAATTGCATGGATGTTTGTCTAGCAAATTGCTACCTCTGCTACCAAATTGAACTGAAACACAGTTGGACATTGCTAAAATTTAGCAAGGATATTGATAATGTTTTGATGTTAGACGAAGACAAAGTGTATTTTTGGTACTATTGTTCTTAGTGTTCTTCTAAACGGCTTGTATGTTTTTATGAGGAAAAAGGAAAAAGAAACTACCACCTAAGTCACCAAAGTTGTTTGTCGTTCGAATTCATCAAAACGTCATGGTCTACTGGTATTTCAAATGTCTGAGGTTTATACAACACAAATTCTATGCCAAAGAAATGACACAACCGACGAAAAAAAAACACTACAAGAACTTCAAGACTTTCACGTTCTGTCAACGTCTTTCAGTACCTGAAACGGAATTCCAATTTTATTTGGTAACACATTCCCAATTTTTTGTCCAAAAAAGTATACGCTTTCCGATCTACTTAATTCTCAATTTTAATTACCGGTACATCAAAAAAATAATAATAAAAGATAAAAAAGAAAGCAAAACACCAATCCTTCGAACCAAAGAAACCAACGCTTGATAACAATAGGACTGGAACCTAATCTCGACTCATCATCATCCTTCTGAACTTCCTGCGAATGTCGCTCACCTTTCATTCCTTCCTTCCATCGTTCTTTCCCTTCTCCAAAATACATATATATTAACAAAAAAGGAGCGTCATCTCCCCCACACTTGGCATGTCAAGAAAAATCGACTCGACCACCAACCAACCTTTCATTCCATCACTCTCTACTACAAGTCCATTTTCCCCGTCGCTCGTGCGGAATGGTCTCAGACGAGCTCTCCTGAGCTTCTGGTTGGTCGACACTGGCAAAGCTTTCTATAAAAAGCTCGACCAAACCGCCATTGGCATGATTTCGAAAGCGAAACTCTTGCAGCAAGCAACAACTGTTTGGGACCTTCCAAAAGCCACCTTCTTATAGGAACAAACTTTCGACCTTTAACAACAACATGGCGCACGCTTTGCTTCGAGGTACACAACTGCCAGCAAGTTGAAGAAACATCTACAAGCAAGAAGACATTTCAATCAAGACATTCCATCTACAACCAAGGAAGAATTACTGACAACAAGACACCAGATTGTGACTATCGTTTCTTTTGGAAGTTTTCAAAGTTTAAAGTGGTAAATGCATCGATTGAAGTTCTTCTACCACTTGGCTTTATTTTGTGAGTGTGCTTATTTTTTCTTTTACCAATTATTTTTTGGTGATCATCTTTTTTTTTTGTTGGGAGGGGAGATCTCTTCATATTATATCGACAACTGTTTGTCGATTTTCTCCAATCTTTTCCGCTATCGATGACATCATTATGGACAACGTCGATGAACCCGAACACTTTTCTCTTTATTATTTCTTTCACTGATGTCAAGGTTCTTGGTGACTTTTGTCTGATTTTTTTTTCAAGAAAACCGTGAGCGAAACGAGCTTACTCATCTAGAACGTGCCATGAACTTATACAAATGTTTCTGAACAGCACAAAAAAACAAAAGAAACCATTTTTTTTATACAGACATATAACCACTTCCGAAGATCATTTTTGCGCAAATTTACCCACGGAAAAAAACAACCAACAGCGGAAATCCACAACTTTAAACGACCTTAGAAGTAGTTATACAAGATACGAACGAAGAAGGATCACACATCCGAATGTTCTCTCACACGCGATCTTTTATTTGGTCCTTCAGATTTCGAATCCATCTTAAAAGTGTAAAGCTGTCGAGGTAACTGACATTGTTCCATATTCCATCGATTACACATCATGCTTTTGTTTTTTTCGGTGTGTGTTGTTACAAATTTAAATTTCAACACTTGTAATGTAGACCTTCGTTGTTTTCGAATTCATTGCTATGTATGTAACTATCGATTCGAGCATCTCCAGAGTTGATTTTGCACCACCTGCACCTATAACTGTCCCTCGTTTTTTTTAATGTCAATTCCGTTTTTATAATCATCAGTTCGAACGATGAATTAACATGCAAATGTTACGTTAATTATGCGGATGAATTATTCACAAATAACCGGAATGTTTATTCACGGTCACGTGCAATCCGAGATTCGAATGATTCACACAGGGAGAAAGAACGAGAAATGTTTACCAGAAGGTCACTAGACGTTTGGCACGTACCCCCATTAACTCTCACTTTTCAACTGGATATACAACGAAAATTCTCAAGCTTATACTGTCAAGAATCCGGAAAACAAAAAGTAGAACGACATTGAAATGTAGAGAACCGAATCAAAAACTATGTAATGGGTTAGGTAATAAGAAGAAGAAAACAACATGGCCACAACAAGTCTTTTATAGTTCTGCTGACTGACTATCTCCTTTAATGGCACTGGAAGAATTCACGGGTGTTAAATGGCTTTCCGTGACTTCTCTGGTGCTATGAAAGGAGAAAGAGTTAAAAACACCTACGACTTGTCTACAATTGCAATCGATGCCTTTAAACATACGTAATAGGTTTTTGTTTTGTTTTCGGGAAACAAATCTTGAAAGGTTACAACCTCAAAACTTAATCAAATGCGATCAAATCTACCATACGATGTATGAATTAAAAATGTACTGAAATTATTATTATTATTTTTAAATAGCTAGTACTATCTGAATGATAAAAAATATCTTGTTTATTTTTTAAAATGAAAAACCTTTACCATTTTACAAGATACTGTACACTACTACTGTATATTCAATAAACTACTTCTAATTACAACAACTTGCTGAAATATACACTTAATCGAATTTGTAAATTAAGTCGTTTAAATCTACTTTCTACCTACAACTTGTGTAAACATTTTAACATCGGTGCCTTAGTTTATGTTCAGCAATCACTTTACGTTTGAATTTGATATTACAAAGTTCCAAGTTAAATTGAAAACAGCCGAATTTCTATTAAAGCATCAAATCTCAAAATATATGGTCAAGTACAAATTTAGAACCACTGTACCAATATTGAATTAATCAAAAACTTGGAATCCAATGTACGAACATAAAATAAATTACTGTATAAATTAGTTGCAAACTTAGAATGTCGTTACGAGCTTACAATGTTCTGTACGAACACAGCAAACTCTGAACAAAATGAGTAAATTGCCTATTGTGTATTGCTGTACTTAGAGTGGACAATTGATGTAATATTTAGTATGCAAACGTATTTGTAGAATTACTCCAAAACTTTACAAATTAACTGCAATGATTTTGTACAATCACGCTACTTACTGTAAACAATATTCAAAATGTACTGCCAACTCTTATTGTATACAAACTTAGAACGAAGAAAACAGTACGGTACGAACATAAAATACGATACTTCCTTATGTACTTCAAATACATGAATTCGCTAATGTGCGGAGAGAGAAACTGTATCGAAGACCCTTTGTAAGTATTAGATATTTAGAAAATAAAGATACTTAACTTTTATGTAAGTATCTATTTGATAAGTTTCTATTATGACGCGAGTTCAGTTGCTAATATGCGATGAGAAGGAAATTTTCTAACATGCTCGTTAGTCAATGTTCGCTATTATGCGATCTTTCAAGTTGGTGCTATACTTGCTCCAGTTTCTGCCACAATGTGTACGCCATGGCGCAAATGCTGAGCCTCAATATGCAATTGTAGGCTGTAGTTATTACACGTTATGAAAATTTGGATTTGTGCGATTATCGATTAATGCAACGAATATCGCATAAATCCAAAACTACCTGTACACACATAGTGCAAAGTTAAAAATTTTATTTTCCCCCCTTATTTTCAAATATCTTTCCAAAGTTTAAAAATATATTCGCAGCTGTTAAAACTCCATGGTGCAAATCCTGAGCCTCACTCTGTAGAATTGTACTACGCTGTACACGTTATGGAAATTTGTGATTTGTGCGATTTTCCATTACTGCAAGATCTTTCTCAACGAATATCGCATAAATCGAGAACTACCTCTACACACATATAGCAAAGCTAAAAAGGTTTTACCCTTATTTTCAAGTTCTTTTCCAAAATTAGAAAATATATTTCCAAGCTGCTAAAAGAAGAAGAAACAATTCCAAACTGGTCGTTCATTAATATTAAGAAACTATAATTACCGTCGCGTGGGAAATGAAAATGCATAAAATGGAAATCTGGCAGATTGCCTACGTCGTAGGACATTGTTCACAAAAACATATACAATACTATGTATAAATATCGTTTTGGAGACGACGATTTGTCAAGATTTTTTGATTTAGGAACAAACGACTCGATTGATATACCTTCCATCAAATCTTGAAAACCTTTACCATATATAAAACATAAAAATAAGATGTGTATACTAAAATATTTCGAATGGCAAAACAACTTGGAACGCATCAACGAATTTCTGTTTCCTGTACTTTCGTCATAATAACATTGCATTTACGTAATTACTTTGCTTTTCTTTGAATCCTAACTTTGTAGCCATCCCCCTCCCCCCAAATTCACTACAACGTAATTGTATTTAAGATTAAGTATTATTATTAGCAGTATCAATTGCAATTGAAAAACAAAATCAGCAACAACAAAAAAAAACCAACGTGATTTTTCAATTAAGTTCTGCAAGCTTAGCAATTTATACTTTCCGAAAGTAATGTAGTTTTGATCTTAAAATTCGTTTAAACGTTATAAAAATTAAAAACAAAATAGTTTATAGTGTTTTTCAAACATCAATAAATTTTTAACCCATTTAGTAATGCATTTATTAATTACTATTTGGTAATGATAAAGATTGACTAAACTCGCTGAAATATTGGACTTACTGGAGACTTACCAAAGTCTTTGAGAACATATTTTCAAATCTTTGAATAACCTTTGCTCTGCCCGTTTTAACGTTTAAAAAGTTGAAAAAATGAGTTTTTCACTTTGTGCAAACACTACGACAAATTTGGATTTTCTGAAGACGACTATCAAAACGTTAATTCTAAAGTCTGTTTGACTTTGACACATCATAACTGAGTTAGTACTGTATTTGAGTTTATATTAAAAACTCGAACAACCAAGTTTCTTGAATATTTACTATCAAGTCCAATGTACTCGTTGAAGACTACTATAATAATGAACAAGTTTGTAATTAAAATTATATAGCCTAAGTTGATGCCTATTCTGTGGAGACCACAGAATAGTTGAAACATTCTGTCCGCCGTTTTTCTCTTTTTTATGTATTATTACGTTGCGTTCGTATCAAGTTCATTAAAACTGTATAGCCTATTGCCTATAATATATAATTACAGAAAATATACACACAAAAAACAACTATAGTACGTTATACATTAGTCTTTCACTATATAGTAAATTATCACGTGCGACCAAAGTTTTTGAACAGTTAATAAAAAGTCGACCACAGTTTGTGGACTAGAAAGTCCAATAATACCGACCTAACTATACGTTTTTAGTAAACGTCTTTCAAAAATCTTTCAATGCTTTGAAAATTATTTTTCACTTCAACACGTTCTATATTAACTGAATTAGTATTTCACTTTACTGTAAAACACTTACAACAAAAGTTTTTGAACTAGATTCACTCATTTACTAGAAAGTCCAATATAATAATAAAGAAAGAAAGAGCTGACTGCTATGATTCTGGACGTTTTTACTGAAAGTCTTTCTAAGACTTTTCAATTCTTTAAGAGTTTAAGAATTTTTCACGTTATTCATGAACCGCACTAGTATTTCACTTCACAGTAAAACTCTTACGACCAAAGTTTTGGGCATTTACTAGAAAGACCAATTTTTGGACATTTACTAAAAAGTCCAATGGACTTGACTACACAATTCTGGACGTTTTTTGTCAACCATTAAAATGATTTTTTTCCTTATAAAAGCTATACGAGGTGGAAATGAGTTGTTGCACTGATGGACACAAATCTTTTCTCCAACTTTTCCTCTTTCGATACAACTTTTTGGCCTTCTAAAGACGCACGCGAGCGAGACGGAAACGAACTCTCGCCGCCAATTAATCTCATCCGGTCCTGCGTACTAGCTTCCAACATAAAAGACACTTTAATGGAGATGGAAGAAGCGGGCGCAAGTTCACCAAACGGAACGCCACCTGGCCGAAGGGGCCGACAACTAATGTCTCAAGGACACAAAAAAGTATAGAATACAAAATGGGTTCTGGAATAAAAGTCACTTTTTGCAAAGAGATTTTCCGCATAATAGGAAAGAACAATATCCAAGTCCAAAAAAGAACAATGTCTTAAATCGAGACTGTCAATCTAAAACCGAAAACACAAGTTTCTTTACACGCTTCAAATGCATAACGAGTGAGATATTACACCAACATATCGAAACTCATCATAAAACTAGACGTGAATCACAATGTATTGTTGTTTTTCACTTTAACACGTTATTCATGAACTGAATTAATGTTTCACTTGACAGTTTACGACCAAAGTCTTGGTCGTTTACTAGAAAGTCCAACTGACCAGTTTTTAAACATTTACTAGAAAGTCCAGTGAAGTTTACTATAGTAATTCTAGACGTTTAGTGCCAATGAAACTTTATCCTTATAAAAGGTATGAGGAATATGGGAGTAGGCTAATTAAACTTATACTCGATTTTCAAGACAAAAATAATGATTTTTGTTGTTGGGTAAGAAATGTGCAAAAAGCATAAAAATATGAAATAAAAACACTTATATTAAATAAAATCATAATCACGAATAATAATATTTATCTCAATCGGCTATTGTTATCATAATCAGTCGGTTCCAAAACACTTTTTAATGTATTTTATTCATTTTTAATGATATCAGCCGGTTATTGTTATCAAAAAAAGAACTAGTCTCAATGCGATCAGAATAACCGGATTGTACTGTAGTAGCCTACACTTGTCACATTATAAAGAGTACGGTATAGCAAAGACTTTTTCATATTGTAAACACTATTCTCAGGAATACGGGTATCACAATGACCAGTAATGTTAACTAATAATAAAATTTCTAAAAATTAGATCAAAGTATTAAAGAAATTCGTATACAGTACATACTTTATATCGCAAACTTCAGTATTCAAACTATTGCAAACTATTTTCATCATTTATAGTGGATACATTTTATTTTTCATGTACTGCACATACCGTATTAATCAAACTGAATGATTTTATTAATCATTTTATGAAAATAAACAAGTTGACATCCAAACCAATGAATTCTATCGTTGTACGAATCGTTCGATTTTGTTAAGACGCAAGAAGAATAGTGACTGTCAAGTGTCACACAAAAATCAAGAGACAGGTTCACATACGATTGATTATACGATGAATACCCTTTTTTCAGCTAATTTTCTTAAAATGTTAACAATGTATGTTAAAAACTTAATTGCAGTACAATGACCGACTATTATGCTATTATCACATTTACTCAACGATTAGGTAGTTTTCACATAATACTATGTAGAATGGCATCATAATGACATCCATTAATGATCAAAACATAATACTATAAAAAAGAGTGAAATGTTTGAGAATATATTTTCTCACCATTTTTTTGGTCCCAGCTACAACTGAGTCATCTCAAACAACGGTGTGATTTGCAATGGAAGCTTCAGAGTGTAATTCTTCAAGCTTTTCCAACTGAAAAGTAATATACGAGAATTATTTTTTTACAAAATTCATCTAAAATATTCAGCAAAAAAAAATAATGTTAATAATGTAAGAATTTGGTTCCAAAAACAAAATTGTTAGGAAAAATATCAGTTTGGTTTTTTTGTACAGAGAAATGAATTTGTATAAACATATATTGAAAGGGTGCACTGAACTAAAATTGTCATTTATAAATGATAGCTGAAAAAATTAAAAACTGCAAATGAAACATACAAGTATCTAACAATATAATTTGCTTGGTGTTTGTATGTTTGCATGTTTGTGTGTCTGTAACTCCGAAATCAGAAAAATTTATTGCAGGGTGCATCTCCAGCTGCAAAACATTGCAGGTGTAGCTGCTCAATTATTACTCCCGTCTATATAATAAACTAGAATGTAGTGCCAGGCAACATGAGCTAAAATGTCTCCGTCATTGTTGACGGGCATATAGCTAGTAACATCATAAACAGAATAATTGAATTTTTTGTAAAATATAAAACTGTTTTTGCGACTTACAGTAGTAGCAAAACTATATTCGTAAAATTGAACATTAAAACTAAATCTATCACGTATACAGAGGGGTAATATTATTACTACACTTCATATTGGTATATCCAGCTCATATCGCTTCGCAACATTCGTTCACTGGTAAATAGCCTGTCAATAATGACAGGAAAGCATTTTGTTTTCATTTATTGATTAACCTCATGTTTCTTCGCAATATTCATTGCAGTTATTGTTTTAGCTCATGTTGCTTGGCAAATTTCGTTAGTTATTCGTTGTTTTTAATCATGTTGCTTCGCAACATTCGATAAACACATTTTTCGAACGTGTTTTGCTTGGAATTGTTTTTCAACAATCCAATCGTTCAACATCATTTATGAAACAGTTCATCATTCACTATTAATAAATTTTAAAAGTAAACGTTACTTGACTGTGGTTGTAGAATGTAGCCTTAAACGTTACACTTGTGTTGCTTATGGATATGAATATCCTTAATGAATGATGAGTACCTGTATCCATAACGAATGTGGATATCCATAATGGATATATAAGGAATCACTTATACATGTAAACTTAGAAGGGATTAATGGATGTGCATATGTTCTGGATATGAAAGTCGATTTTTTTCAATTTTCGATTCTTAATTCCACTATTATTGAAAGCTTGGACAGCCAGCAACTTTGCGAAACATTAAAGTAGATTGTTTCAACCCTATGTTTAAACTCATGTTGCTTTGCACCATTCGTTCATTGTTTTAACCCCTCGTTTATCACTCATGTTGCTTCGCAACGTTCGTTCGTTGTTGAGAAACCACAAAGACAGCGCTTCAGCACGTAAAGTAATATAGTATAAGTAGATAGATACTTTGCTGTTATAAAACATTATAAAAATATATGACAAATATACAGACAATAGTTATATTCAAACGAGTGACGTTCCAATATATTGTAAATCATATCTTTCTAGCTTCAAGCTATCGTTTTCAACAGAATCCCGCTAAACGTTTTTAACATATTGTATACATAATAAAATGTGTTTTATAAAATATAATTTATATACTGTATATATAAAAACCAAAAATTAACAAAGTAGAAAATGTTGGGTGACACATTTCTTCAAGCGTAACTGAAACTTGGCACTTAAATTTTTATGCATTGTCATTTTCTTTATGTGACATGTCCTGTACAAAACAAGTCATAAAGTGTGTTTTGTTTTGTTTTAATCTGTCATTGTTTTTGTTTGTATTGTTCTCACCATACTACACTTTTAATAACTATTACCGTACTCTTTCAACTCTTTGTGTACATTTATTTATCTATATCACTACAGTAGTACTATATTGTTTGGTTGCGCTTTCATGCACAATCCCACACATTATTGTGTACGACTACTCTTGTGTTAAATTGTGCTTACATTTCACACACTTATTCACAAGTGAAACGTGTTAAGTGAAACTTGCGTTTATGTGGATTGTATCAAAATGTATATGAGTTAATTGTAACATATTTTTGTTTGTTTATTGAATTAACAACTTGTATTGAGCTTATACAAAGAAATTATGAACAAGGTATTTTTTATGTTAAAGTAAAAAAGACTGTACTTGAGACAAGCAGATAAAATTTCGCGTTATAGCGAGGAACAACGTTATATTGAATAATCATTTCAATAAACAGTTATGACCAATAAGCTACTAAATTCTATAGTAAAATATAACGAAATCGCGAAGACTATTTCGGGTTCCATACTTCAATTTCAAAACCACTTATTCATCTATACACACATCTAGATGTGCATACATTCAACTATGATTTATATAGCAAGCAAGCAGACATATTGATTTTTTCTTTCTTCTTTTACAGGTTATTATTATTATTATTGACAAAATCATTAAGTCGACAGAAGCCAGGTGAAAATTCCGTTATCCTTGGCACTGAAAGAATCCACAGATGACGTTGCAACTCGTGGTTCCTTTGGTGCCAAAGATAAAGGCTGTCAACCAGAGATGATCCTGATCTACATTATCTACAAAAAGCTGCTCAAGACGACATATCAACAATACGGAAAATATCAACTAACAGCAATTTGTGGTACTTAACGATATATCGAAGAACATTCATCATTCATAAGTATTTCGTTGTTTCAAGTTTATTGATTTGAAGAAATAATATATTGTTACTTGATGTTATTTTGTATAAACCTACAAAAACCCTTTTATTCAACAATGGTAATTCAAGAACATTTTTAAGGACACTCTTCCGTTCTTTGGCACTAGCACATTTTTGTGTTCATTTCCACAACAAAATTGTGAAAGTGTCGAATAACACGGAGAGATATTCAACCATTGAAGAATATTGATATACTGTATACAGTGATCCCTCGTTATCTGAGATGGTTATGTCCTGGAAAGTACCAGTTACTTGTACAGTAGTCTCTCTAATCTGACGTACGTACATGTATTCGGACCAGTGTGTGTCGGATATTACTGAATTTTGGGAACAGATCACTCTGTTTACTAATACACCAACTTAGCACACAATATAGGGTACGATACTGTACAAAGTATCAAAACGATGTACAGCAGTCATCTTCAATATCATTGCACTGCACATGAAATTCGTCAATTTTGTTTTTCTGTGTTTAAAGACAGTTTGATATAACGACCTGCTGAGTGTCGGACTAGAGAGACTACTGTACGTAGTTGAATAGCCCGTGCTTCGTCCCCAGCGTTCGTGTTGGTGTTCTAGTACGATGGCCAATCTCACCTACATAGCCTGCTTAATCTCAGCCAATCCCTTGGGAACCATAATTCATTAGTAAAGTATTATTCAGTTCATCGGTTTTTCTAACCAACTTTCTCCTTGATGATAACGTTGGTTCAATTTCAATCTTTTTATAGGAATGTGTTAGGTAGCGCCACGGAATGGTACAGGATAAACTGCTCGACAACAAGGTCGAGCTGTACGAATAGAGCTGTAAATATTATCATAACCGCGAAAACTAAGGTTCAATATTGAATTACCAGGAAAAAAATAAATTAAATTCGTCGCAACCTTTTTGCTATTTTTTTTTACATATTTACTTAAGACTTAGGACCATATTAGATAATCCAATGTATTTTGTAATAACATAATCTTCGCTACTATATGTCTACACATAGAACCATAGACTAAAACGATACACTCTAACTCTTCAGCTAGAGATGGGCAACCCATGGCCCGCGGGCCATTTGTGGCCCTTCGACCAATATATTTTGGTCCGTGGCACAGTTTTCTCCATTTCACATTAGCTGGCACAGAATTTCCTTGAGGCAGCCAAGGGGCAAGCTAGGTGATCACACCATCTCGCGC
>JAQIWH010003492.1:0-19760 GCA_034695005.1 Cryptops parisi | reverse complement strand
TCACTAAAAGACTTTTATCACTATTTGGTAACTAGAAAAATATTTGGTAACTAAATCTTGTTACCAATTCACTAACTTGGCAGCACTCAGGCGGACCTTGTGTGGTGATGGCGCTCTGGCAGCCCTAGTGAGCAAGTTTTGTGGCATGAAACACTCGACTCGGGGGTAGGTTCATCCAGATACCAAAGTTCGACAGTATTCTGAAATGGTCAAATGTGAGTGCCTAGAATGCGCATCGCGTGGTTCACTTGAATTAGCGGACCCTAAAATGACTTGTCTCTGTAGGGTGAAAAGGGTGACACCTTTAAGGGGGCGGTTTAAAAGTATTTTGCTCCAAAAGTGCTAAAAAAATTCTCTAGTGGGGCACCGGGTCAAGGCCTCAAATTTTTTCCCTTTTCTCAATCATGGCCACAACTGAATTATCATCCCCGAGCATTCCTTCTTGCCCTCCTGCTGCTTAGGCCATGATATCGGATCACAACACTACATCACAACTGGCGGAATGTTCAACGCCCACCACTCCCAGCATGTACTGTCTGCCTATCAGATCAGACGTGCTTGTTACTCGCCACATGAGAGTTTTTCTTCGGTATCTCCCATCGTAATCCACATATTTCTTGTTATCTCTATCGGTGAAGTAGTTGACATTACCAAGTTGCGTAGCGGCAACCTTATGATCAAGGTCCGTGATGCCAAGCAAGCACCTACTTTCGTTCTTCCAAACGTTTTCCGATTTTCCAGTTTCTGTAACGGTTGTTGTTTATTGTCTGCATCCCATTGGGATAGATACAATTACATAAAGTGGACAATATGACACTGAACACAAAAAAAAAAGATCGAAATGAACTGATGATACATAACATTGAAAATTGTGAATGAAATGTACAAATTCTGATAAAGTTTAAAATTAATGATTAATCGTCTATGGATAACTAAAAGGGAAATACTGCAAGGTTTCTAGGCGAATAAAATATGTTTTCTCAATAATGCTTTAAAATGAGTACAGTAAAATTTACATTTGTGATTTATACAAGTAAAAGGTAATGATCGTAGAGCAGTTGGGAGTGAGTTCCACTGTTCATAAACATTAAAAGGATATTTACAATGCGCAATTAGTATCTGGTCAGGCACCACTAAGTCTCACATTAAACGTATAAGTACATCCTTTAATCGAATTATTCGTACACTTTTTAAACTCAGCTCATACGCCTCTCTATCAGCATTTTTCATCATCCTTATTTTCGGGCCCATTTATCCCGACAGGGCGCCGGGGTCGTGGTGGGCAAGCCCACGCATCGCGGACCGCCAGCTCGTTCGATCCTCCGCCGCAGCACAAACATCGACCCAGCTGTTGAGAAAAATCCTCTCACACACTTTGAAGAGCTAGCATCTAAATCAGCATTTTTAAAAATTACAAATTAAAAATATTATGACAATTCCCCAATTAATTATCTATCGCAAAAACCCGAGGTCTCAAAAATTCAGCTCATCCCTTGTCATTCATTTCATCTTATATGAAATGTTTGTGTATGTTTTGTGTTTCACTCTGTAGGGTGCTATCTCGTAAAATAAAATAAATATTTCAACTTGTTCCGAATTACGTACACCCAAACGATTTAAAATAATTTTTTACACATGACTTACCATCCCACTATAGTTCACGCTTTCTTTTTTTATTTTTTTTTTATTTATTAAACAGTCAACAAGGACCGAAAAATCAAGGACATTGAAAACTTTTCTATAAAACTTTCCTTATAACGCATTATTTAACTCCTGTTTAAGCTCCGATAGGTATTGAATCATATGCCTACCCTGTTTTTTCACTCGTGTTATTTTGAATAGTGTTCGTAATATTTAAAACATTATTAATTTTTGTTCCGGTAATGATTGGTTTCCTAATTTTGGGCAAAGTTGTTTTGTTGTTATTTGTACATAGGATTCTATCTTATGTATTTTATGTCTCAAAGGGACGAAAATCAAATAAGTGAATAAATAAATAATGTCAACTACTGCAGGTAGGAGAGGCTGCCTAAAGGGCTTTAGAAAGTTCGAGTTGGATCAGCTAGGCTAGATCACGAGTGACTGTTATTAGGATTATAGTTGTTTGAAGCTTTTCTTCAACCTTAGACAAGTCGTTAAAACAACAATACTGACAAAACAACATGAAAATGGGTTCGTTACAAACAATGCAAGCCTATGTAACTTATCACCCAAAAGAAACTGACAACAAACTTAACTACCGAACAGATTCAAATTGTCAAGATCAAACATGAGTCAATCGAATTCCATAAATGGTTATTTGTGTCATACCGTCGGCTCGTTTTTAATGTATCGATGTTTGAGATGACTGGTGATTGACATCGATGGGATAAATCCGATTATGGATTTAGTAAGGTGTTGTTTCCCACGTGCCAGCAGCACCTTTTCGAGTTGAGAGTCACTCGGATAATTTCCTTTGGCTGTTTTTATCAGTGTTTTATCATAAAGAGGCCATTCGTGTGTAAACGTGTCAAAACTAAGAAACGTTGCAGGGGTGGTTGCGCGTGCGTTTTTTTTTCCTTACGAAGAGTGAGATTTTTTTATATTTTTATTCCGCTGATTCTTTTCGGGAATCGAAAAGAGGTGTTTGGTCGTAGCACCCATTAGTTGCAGTAGGCGCGTGATAAACTATTTCATTGTGGCTAAACACACGAGCAGCGAAAAATGGGAGGAGGAGGCATTGGGGTTTTTTTTTGTTGTCCCGGTATAGTTTTATGTCGAGCGCGAGTGTTAAAATTGATACAGCAAGAAACAAATGCAAATAACGAAGGAACCGCCGCTCGTTTACAGCCTAATTAAACTTAATGAATTGCAAACAATTAGATGAGCGGTGCGACGCCTCCAAAGAAAACTCTCGTCTACTCGAGTGAGATGAATTTTTCATCTCGTTTAACCTTTTCAGTCAGAAATGAAATTATGTAAAGCGCACGCCACTGGGAGAACTTAAGGGGATACTCACTCTATCGAACTGCAACAACTCACCAACCACCACTTCATTCATCGACCAGCTATTTTTTCCACCACTTTTCTCTTCGGTTGAACACCTTTGTTCTTAAAAAAATTGTTCCCTCCCCAGAAACTAAAGAAAAAAAAAGGACACGTTTCGTTTGCGTTGTTTGTCTCGGTTTTTCTATCTTGCGAAAAATTTTCATGATGATTTCTTCGCTAAAGCATTCTTATTTCTTTATAAAGGTACGCTACCACTTAGGAATGCGATCCTATTTGAAACTTTATTTAAAGTGACGAAACCCTTTTTTATTGTTGGCCCTCTTTCAAGCTTCGTGTTTTTTTCCTTCACACGGGGATGGGATGCCTAGCATTTAGTTTTTGACTCGGTAACGAACAAACAAGTCAACGAGAGCGAGGTACCAACTTTAAAAGCTAGGAAAGCGATGCGTGAAAGGGTTGAAGGAGGAAAGAAGAAGGGAGGGGAGGGGGGGGGATGCCAATTCGTTTCCAGCTTAGTGAGGAATTAAAGGGAGCTTCGCTGCCAGACCAGCTCGAGCGAGAAATGCTAATGAATCATTTAGTCGCTGCAGCGCTCAGGTAACCCAACCCTTAAATCCTCCAACTTACTTCTTGCAGCTGCCTTCCTCTTCTTCTTAGTCGTCGTCTTGTGAACTCGAGCAGGCTCTTGAGCGGACGAAAAATAGTCTAACGCGAAAGATGACTTGACGAGCCGACCAGACTAAATAAAACACCAAGGGCAACTTAGTCGTTCAATGTCGACGTTGGTAGGATACCGGGTACGTGTGGGAAAAACATTGCAACTCCTAAACGAAATTTTTGAAGAAAATAAAAAGAAACATATAAACTACCCAGATCTGTCTTTGTGTGTGCAGAACGCTTTAAATACACGGAAGTTGTTCACCAAAACACAACGTGAGTGTCAGTTTAGTTTACTGAACTGGTGATGAAGATGATGTTGAAATGAGAAACATATTTGTAATAATAAATATCCAGTTCTGTGAGTGTGTCTATATCGGTCTGTCAAGGAACACTTTTTGTTCAACCTCAGGCCTCACGTTGTTATGGTTATCTCCCAGGATCACCATAACAACGTGAGGCCTGAGGTTGAACCACAAAGATGGGAATAAAAGAATAAGAATGATTCTGAAATAGGTCAGATCACCACATGGAACTGCTTGACGTGACGGAGAACAGCTCACTATGTATACTTGTGTATTTGTAGGGTTGGGTACATTTCCATATCAACGAATGTTGCCAAGCAACGTGAGGGTAAACAAAGAATTGATCTCTAGATCCGCGTGGTTACCATACTAGCCTAATCACGGAGCTTATTTGGAAAAGGGTGAAAAATGAAAACAGAAGGTTGACGGGCTCCTTACCAGTGTTAATAGTTATTTATTTCATTTTTATTTAAGATGCGCACTCACAAGGGGTAAAAAACATGCAAACATGGAAAACATAAAGCAATCAAAGGATCAAATGATGGATGTACCATACAAGAAGGAATTATTATCGAAAGGAAGTCATAATACTTAAATGGATAAAAAAGGTTAAAGCTACTTTAAGTACCTTGATGATCCAAATAGTATTCAGTGGTTGTCGTATTGTAGTGGGAGCAATTGTTAATACATTGTTGCTTTGAGCAATGATATATGGCGGATCTGATCTCGTAAGACATGTCATTCCATTCATTCGTGCTGTCAAAAGGTCAACTTTTTCTTTGGAGAGTAGTAAGCAGGGTAGTCACTTCGAACGTCTAGTGATTCGTGTATCTTTCTTGTCACAGAGATAAACAGTGATAGAGTGGTCGGGTTACGTATAGCGTTGCTAAGGACTCGAATGTTTTTTGTTAAGATTAAGGTATGTAAAGTTGGTAGGCGATTCTTGGCGCCAAAACCAGTTATTGATTGTTTGAGCGTCAGTCCGAACAGAGTGCAGTGCGTATGCGACTTTTGATCTGGTGAATCTGACTTTGTTTTGAGTACTCCATATAGGAGTTTGGAATCCATTGACTGTTTGCACATAGGAAGCAAATACAGTCTTCTTTTTTTCAGCAAATCCAAGGTTTTTTAATTTTTTGAGAATAAAGATTTTAGTAGCTAATTTTTGAATTAAGTGTTGGTAGTGATATTCGAAGCAATATGCATTATCAAAGTAGACGCCAAGGATACGCTCGTTACATTAAGAGTTTCACGGTTAATGCATAATTGTTGTGTCTTAGTTTCATTGAGTATCATGTTTCTATCTTTGTACCATTGCTTCATTATATTAATGTCATTAGTAATGGAGGTTTGGACTTGATCATAGTCTCCTGGTGAGAATTCATAGATGACAATATTATCGTCGATATACGTATGAAGTTTTCCAATAATTGGACATTCTGAGCGAGAGCGCATGTATTTCACAATTGTAAAGCATTGTGGTAATATGACTACCCTGGATAACCCTTCGAGTGGAAGGTTTCCTGAGGTATTCATGGTGGTGACTAATTTCATTACATCTGTCTGTGAAGTAGTTTTGGAACAGGAGAAGTGCTTTTTCGTCAATGCCTTTCGATTTTAAGTCAGACGAGATTTGGGAACGGGGTACATCGGTTTTAAGTAGTATCACGAGCTATCCACGTTTAACAATATCAGTAATAGCGGTAGTAAGCTGAAATAACAAGAAATCCACGCTCTTTCCCTGTATGCCCCCATAAAAGTTAGTTGGATAAGGTTGTGTGAGGTATTTCTTAATTGGACCAAAAAGGCATTGATCTGCAAGTTTCGAGAAAGAGGTCAAATTGGCTATGGGACGATAAGTACTTATCATGTTTGGTTATCACATCAGTTAATAGTGTTATCTTACCATAACAACACGCATGTAAAATAGTTACTAATTGAAGGCTTGCCCGGAATAACGTTGTATGTTACAAAAATCCAATATTAAAATTTTTATGGAAAACTGTGCTTCGTCGATGGGCCTAGCTAGTGCTGTCAATAGACACTCACACTTACCTAAAACATACATCTATCACTTCGAAATTGGGCACCCAATCAATGTGTTGCTGAAGCTGAATACTTGTTTTTTTGCCATTCACTCAAAACTATGAATTGCTACATGCAACGTCATTCCGGGCAAGCCTTCAATTTATTTTAACAATCCTTAGTATCAAAATACGATGAAATCAGAAATTAAATACTATTGCTATGCTTGAAAAGAGGGCTTTATCGAAATTCTTATATAAGATAAACTAATGAGATAAACTCTAATTGTGCTTTTCACTTTCTCCACCATTATTGACGGGTTACTCCTTGTTTAGAACGAGCGTATGTACAGAGTAATTAGTACAATAGTTTGTACAAAGTTTGGAAATAGGTATGCTATAAACGGAAATGCTTGCTCCTGGTGCAGGATTTAACTATTATTATGAAAACTACAACATCGGAAATTAGATTAGCACGACAGATCTGTCATTAATATCGAAAACCAAATCACACCGATATACAGCAGCATACGTGCACGTGAGGAAAAATAACTAAAAAAATGGAGCAGTGTTTTTTGTTCCTTTGGGATAGTTGGGGCGGGGCGGGGGCTAGAAGAAGAAACACCAATAAAAGCTGCTAAGGGAAAAAGTCGACATGTAAAAATAAAATTAAGTAACCTACATTTGTGTGATGTCAAAGAAAAGTGGGTTAGGAAGCGAATGGGGTAAAAAACTAAGGGTTAAGTGCATCGTCGTTGACTCTTTAATAGCAATCAGGGGGCCGAGCGTGTTTGAACAGCCGAGGGAAAAGAAGTTGATTGGTGAAGAAGCTTGATTGGATCTTCGTTCGGGGTCTCGAATAGCCAGATGAGTCATCAGATTAAACATTAATGAAGCTGTCGTCCGTCCACTGTTGGTCGTCGTGCCGTTGCCCATTTTTTTCCTCGCTAAGAATACGTGAGACGTCGAGTAGCTTTTAATAAGTGATGGAGAGACAACATTATTACACCTTGTCCCCCAGGAACACCCCCGCTAAAAGTTGCCCTTTATTTAATAGGCACGTGGTTCGAACAACCGAAACATCTTTTCTTTCGTAGCGTAAAAGAATGAAAGAATCAAGTTGTTTTGAAGAAACCGACTTTTTTGGTTCATTGTTTGTGTCTGGTCGGAACGAACGGGAGTTTGATCTTTCACCCAACCCAACCGACGGCTGAGAGCAGAGAGAGAAAGCAGTAGCTAGTCAACAGAAATGTTTTTATTTGGAATGCGGAGGACGACGTAGGCGTTGCCATCATCAATCTGGCGCGAGGGAGGAAGATTTGGGTGGCAAAGCACTTTTTCCCTCTGTTTCCATGCTTTAATATTTTGATGACGGGTTGAACGGTTGTGGCTACATTTTCACCCCTCGCTGTAAAAGAGAACAAGAACGAAGGAAATAAAAAATAAACGGGGTAGAATCGAAGGAAGTAATAGTAGTAGCAGTCATCCTAATATTAGTATTAGCAGCAGCAGCAGCAGCAGCAGCAGTAGTGCGTAGTAAAGCCCAAGTTTTGAAAAGCCTTCCAAAAACTAATAAAATTTCTGCTCGCATCAGCAACCGCATTTCACTTTAATCTGGCCGCTGTCGTCGGCGCTGCGAAACGAATACCTCTCCAAAATGGAGAGAAGAAGATGAAGAGAAGCGAACAAATGAATGAATGAATGAATGAATCAATGAGCGAGGAAAAAAGAAAGCAACCGATGAATGAAACAGTTGTCGTCGTCGACGACGACGAAACTTCCTCTTCCGACTGTTGATTCTCTTCAAAGCGATAAGATCACGAGCACCATTGGCGCAGGTTGCATTTCAACGACGCTCCTTTGAACTCTTTAAGCACGCGTTCGGCGACGAGGTATTTCGCCGAGTTGTACGATTAGAACAAGGAACGACGGTTTCTCGTTAGAGGCCAAGAAATGGCTCAAAGGTTCGTTCTTGGTGACGCTAAGAAAGAAACGACCACCTGTTTCAACGGACAACGTATCCCAGGTGGTGTTGAAGTCGAAACGTGGAATGGACAACTCTAGGGTGTTGCGGCTATTATTAAGCGTAGTTCTTAGAGATGATCGATATTGGGTTGTTACGTGATTCCTAATCTTCACATGGGTGCCATTGTTTTGAACTCGATTAAATTGGTCTGTGTGGTGATTGATGTAGTGGTGTGTAGGAAAATAGTTATAAGCCGTGGTACAGTACATTAGTATTACTTTGAGACGATGGTATTCAATACATTTCGAGTAGCACATACGTATATTCAAATACGTAGCTGCCTTTAGTAGGGCGCTTCTTTTAGGTAGTAGTAGTATATTTATTAGGCTCGGTCGACGTCGGTCGAAAATGCCGAACGAGTGTTGTGGACCAATTTAAGAGCTCGGTGCAGTAACCGGCGAGCTCCATTTTTTTGCAGATTTTTTCTCTTTACGATGGGTATAATTGTTTCGAAATTGCGTCTCGTTTGGTGCAAGAAACAGGACAATCTGAAACTGAGATAACGAGATATGATCATAGATGGCGCTGATAGTCATCGTTAAGTGCATAGGCCAAGTTAGCTTCACAGCTGTTTGGCAGCTTTTAATATTTCTTGTGTACTGATCTTAGAACAAACAACAGACAGTTTCATTTCACATTTTTCCTTATTGTGAAAATAAATATGTTATCAGTACAGTATTTTTGGTCAAAAAATACCAACAAAGTAGTTGGTGCTTATCTAAATCATTTAATATTTTGCATATTTCACTGTTCAAACCCGTTTTTTGTCGATACCGTACTTTCAAAGGTAATTTTTTAATTAAATTTTACATTTCATTGGGACAAAGCAGCAATACATGGGAACTAACGGGAAAATTTTGCAAAGAATACAATACGTGTTTTTAAAGTGGAAACCTGCTTTGGAACATTTTAAAAATTATAGCTGACCAGTTACTGCACTGAGCCCTTCAATCATTATTTTATTTATTTATTTATTTATTTATTTATTATTATTACTTTTTATTACGCATCCTCATGGATCATGAAATAAAAGTACAAGCACATACAAATGCACAAAACTTAAAAATTAAATACCTTTTAGGTTTGGAATACTCTACCAACTCCACTTCGATTCATACCCTTCACATGTACATCACATAAATGTATCGACTTCTGTACCCACTTCAAGTACTCGTGTTTCATTCACCTAAGTCGTGTTAGCTCATATTTTTTGTTCATATGCCGTCTCCTGTTTGTATTCTGTATACCCAAATTTTGTCCCTATGGGACGCAGACATCAAAAATTAAAATAAAATAAAATAAAAGACACAGGAACTGAATTAAAAATCATCAATAAACACAATAGATACAGGAATGAATTGCAACAATACCCACAATTACAATGTCATCGTTGACTCAAGATGGAGCTAGCGTATCATCCTAGGAGGAGAGTCAAGTTAAGCGATATCTTTTCACCGACGTGTTGTACGATGGTCGTAAGTTGGCATTGGCCACGGTCGTTTTATAAACTCGAAACAAGGTTTGAATGTTGGCACGAGTACACCGAGTGTGCCCTCGGGCCTGGGGGTCGATTCGAAAATGATGATGGATCAATGGAAATGACCACTCGTAAACATTTCATGTCGACCGCTTTACGAACAATTATCGGCTTTAACGAACGGACCCATTAAATTCCCGCTGCTGCTCTATTAGCGATGGTCGCAGGTGCAAAGGGTTAAAAGTTATACTTGGTGCGCTTTGTTGATGATGATAAAGCGATAGGAATGGCACGACGTGTGCGTAGTAGTAACATAACAACCAACAGTAGCCGAGGTGCGTGGCAGGAGAGGAGAAACGGCGCTTCGAGTCGGCTTGGCGCCTGCCGTCATTCGTCTGCCCAAATGTCTCCGTTCGCAGACATTGTATTGGCGGTAGATAGAGCTGGCTCCTTTCCACGTTTGGGTTTGTTTTTTTCTTACTCGTGCACTTGTCACACAGGGC
Source organism: Cryptops parisi (assembly GCA_034695005.1). Taxonomy (NCBI): domain Eukaryota; kingdom Metazoa; phylum Arthropoda; class Chilopoda; order Scolopendromorpha; family Cryptopidae; genus Cryptops; species Cryptops parisi. Next base: position 9,780 of record JAQIWH010003492.1, on the reverse strand, counting down.
CACAATAACTCGAGAGCGGGAGGAGAGATCTGTTTTCAATGGCCTCGTTTGTACACCCCTAAAAAATTTCCAAATAGAACGCCACCCTAATTTCGCGGAAAAGGTCTGATCGAGTTGAATTCCCCAGGTGAGGTGGAAGATGGGAGAGGGAGCAAATAACGCATGCGCGTGCCCAAGCGGCGGTGGTGCGCTACCCCCTTTCCGTCGCATCGGAATTCGTGAGACGCCTAGTCGTAAAATAGATTTGGAAATAAGCAAAACGGAAGAAATCAAATTAGTCCGTTGCACTCGCGTCTGCAAGTTGCAGTCGTAATAATAGTCGTCGTCGTCGGTTGTGGGAGAAAGGAACAGCAAAAATGGAGGACGACGCCATTTTGCGTGATGAACAACTTGCTTACCACTTGGGTTCTTCGTTGTTCGCCAGCCAGCCTGTCGGTCGAGTAAACGCATTAACGCCCAATGTTCCTCCAAAGGCCGATCGACTTGGCCTTTTCTTCTGATTGCGGTTGCAAGAAGGGTTGACGATGGCCCGCCTTCGCTCATTGCCCCCATTTTCTTCTTCACGAAAAGGGAGGCGCATCTTATTAGCGAAGAGACGACGAACCATTAGCAGCAGTCGTAGCAACCCCACCAACAAGCAAAAGCTACTCCTATTACTACTACTACTACTACAGTACCCACACACAAGCAGCAGCAGCAGCAGCAGGTGCATTCATCGCCCACCGACGGACGAAAAGGCAAAGAAATAAAACACCCCCGCCACTTTGCTCGTTTTCCTCGCGATGGGTTCAACGTCGAGGCTGCAAAGGGTTGCGCTATAGAATAGATAGACGCAACGACCACAAAAACAACCGAGGAATGGCAACCCAGCTAACGACCAAAGGGCTCAACTCCAATTCTCGAAAGGCGCTAGCAACGTTACAACAGCCTGTTATTGTTTATCGGCACGGCTTGAGTGCTATCAGCGACTGACGAGCCATGCATTTATTTATTTAAAATTATCACGGTCATGGTGACCATACAATTGGAACAATGGTGAATTAGTATATCATACTAATTGGGAACCGAGCTTAAAACGACACCCTTAGACCGTGTGTTTCCGAACAAGACGACGTCCTAAACTATCCGTTGCTGAGACGATCATCGATACACTACATTTATCGAAAGAGTGTCGATGAAGGATGTTTTTATTTTTTTACGACTCGATGACACGACGAGAGCCGAGATGGGTAAGTTCGTTGTCGATTCCGGAAGCTGGTTGACTTTTTGTATTCTCCGTTGGAAGAAGAACGAAAAGCGGTTTGGCGGAGCGCTCGTTTCTTCCCTTTTTGCATGATGAGAAAATGCTCTTGTTCCAGCACCGACAAATCATCCAGGCGTAAATAGAAATGTAAATTAGCAAAATCCTGCAAAAATAGCTTCTCAGAGGATGTCGTCGCGTGTCATTAACCATCGTCGTGTTCTTCCTTCGTTTTTCGGTGCGAGAACAAAACACGAGCGGCGCTGCCTCGTCGTTGCAGAGACAACAGGGGTAGTCGCGACTAGGCCGCTTAGGCAGACGCCTTTTTTTCTTCTTTTCACTTTATTTTCCTTTCGCTCGCTTTCCCGTTCATTTCCTTTCCATATTATCTCGGCGAAACAATTTCCTCGTTGGGCGCCGAACCCACCACCTCGCCCGCACTCTTTTAATTCTTCGGACGAAGCCATGATTTTGTTGCGCTTTTCACTACGCGATGGCGTTAGCGCTGCCGCATGCGTTGCCGTTTGCGGGGGAGGGGGATTTTGCTTCGACCGACTTTTTGTCTCTTTCTTTCTTTCTTTCTTTCTTTTTGTTCGTTTCATTTCGGAGGTGGATCCATTTGTTTTGCTTTGTGGTGACAGGTAAGCCCCGATTTTACGAGCCACCCCAATTCCATTTTTCGAACGTTTGCTTGTTTACACTCGCCATTCTTCGTGGGCGGTGCGAGTCGTTGGTCGAAACGACTTGTCTCGCCTTCGATTTTAATGCGAATCCGACTTGTATATTTTTATTATTCGTCGCCACTTTCCCCGCTGCCAGCCGCCTCGGCCTCGGCCTCGGTCTCGTCTTGGTCTTTTATGCCCCCTCTAAGCCTTTACACGCGGCTCTCCATCTTTCGGTGGGCTCGCAACCTGCCAACTCGTTCTTCCCGGAGGACGGGATGGCCCTCCCACGCGTGGCTGGTTGTAAAAACCGTCAGCCAACGCCAACCGTCAGCTTTTTCCTACGGACATTTGGGATGATTAGCCTGCCTATTGCTCGAGCTCGACTCGACTTGGCTTTCTTCCTGCGTTCCTTTTATTTCCAGGGGAGGCTTGCTTTTCCTTTGACGCCTTTTTTAAAATACAATCTTCTATACCAGGAACACTTACAACAGAGCACAAAGACAGTTAATATACAACACAACCAATAAAACTACGATTGTTTTATTTGGAACTTAATTATGCAATGGTTTTAACTGATTCCAAAATGAAAAGGAATTATACGGACATCTCCTAAGTAAGGTGAAGAAACTAAATTAGGAAAAAGTGTTACGGCTGGTGGAAGCAAACCTTTGGAGGGTGGGTGGGAAGAAACGCTTCATCAAGTTCAAGAATGATAGTTAATGGTCTACTAATTAATTGTTTTTTCAAATGAGAAAATTTATTTACACACTAGATACACATAGACCAAATGGAGGCAATTTTCCACTATTTTAGGATAATGAAAAGTGTCTTACATAGGCACTGAAACGTTAGATCAAACTTCGTAAAAATGGTGAGGTGATTGTTTGTTTGTTTTTGTTTTTGGTTTTTTCCAAAAACAATTTTCACCAACCGAAGACAACAACAACAACAACAACAAAAGCAACAAAAACACTATTCACCAAGATTTAAATGTTGGTATAACAACTTGTTAAATTTGTTGTGTGACTTGTATCACACTCAATTTTTGATGACAACTTCCTAACCTAGTTGTAATAATAACTGCTCGTTAAATAAGTCGCCAGGATATTAATTTTCGGGCTTCAGTTTATGGATGTATCCATCCTTAGGGTGACAAAAAAATTAAAATCCTATTTTTATTTATTCATTTTTTTAATTTACGTACATGGTTGTATCTCAGTGGGACATGACATGTAAAAATAGTGGATGAAAATATGTAAAAGATAACTTGAATTTACTAGAATATCCAAAGGATTTAATCAACAACAACTTTCAAATTTCTCGATTTAGAAGTACAGGGTGTACACAAAATTTCTGACACATTTCAAATTGTTATCATATTGAAAACACATCATCATTTGTGCTATCCGTACTAATATTCGCGTACGCAAAAACGATGAAATGGATTGGTATCGATCAAGTTCTACTACTGAATGAAATTGTCTACCTTACCTGGTTATCTTCGATCAATCACTTTCACCTGCAAATCAACCTCCTGCAGCCAGCATTTCAAAAATAAGCTAGTTCAATCAATCTATTTTAGTCGCTTGATGCATTTTTGTACTTACCACATGTCTATCTATCTATCTCCCTTAGGGACGCAACCCTTTTAAAATAAAAAAAGTTATACGGTTCTAGGCAATTTGCCTACAACCATGGATTTTAATATTGTGGTGCATTGAAATCTTGGTCTAACCTAAGTATCAAAACAAAATCTTTTTGAGTGTTTCTACGTGACATTGCAAACCGTTTATAATTATCTGATCTAGTCTATTTTTTTTTTAAGTGTGTCAAAACATTTTTGTGCAGTAGTAGTACAAAAGTGCAGGGTTGAAGCTTTATTAATTGACTTTATTAGACAAATATGAAAAAAAAAAATAGCACTTAAACTATCTTTGATAGTGTTATTGAACGAACCCACCTTCTTAATCACCCGTTGTTATGATTCATTTTTATTTCCCAGTTTAAAAACCAAACTAGTGTAACATTTTACAACAGAATACATGGTACAAACAAAAAATGACAAAGGATAACAAGCAACACAAAATAATGGTATGGTAGTTAAGCTATAGGTTATAATTTTTTTATTTATTTATTTATTTTTTTAAACTATCTTTAAGAATCAAATACAAAAAGTCGAAAATTGATATTGTAGACAATGAATATGTTTTGCAAGTGCTATGTCAAAATTACGAAAATTGTTGGTAGCCTACGTTTGTTTACGAAGGTAGTAGGGTAAAATATTCCATCTCTGGAAGCAATTTATTTAATTGGATATCTAGAGTTGAAGGTGGTGTAGAAAATTGACATGAAGTGATGCTACGGGAGTAAAGTTGCTTATTGACTGCTGTTATGAATAAATTCTTTCAAACAATAATAGAGAATCAATTTTGTCAACGTAAAAATTCACATAACGCAAAATCTGCACTTTTAACTTTTTTGTTTTCTAAGTTAGTTTTGGGGCGATTACTTACACACGTTCTTATTCTGACAGGCAAATCGTTCCAACATAAAAAAGAATTGAGACAGGAACAAATGTATCCATGTCTTTGTAAACTATTTCGGGCAATTTAATTAAATTTCCCGGTTGCATCTATCTTTTTTTATTTCATCTGGATCGAAGGAAGGTTAACAAACAGTCATACAACAAAATAGAATCTGTAACAATACAATAAATTCTTTCTTTCAGTAAACAAAAGACAGAAATACCCTGTTTGATTAAGGGTTCCACAGAACGTCTTTGTACGTTACAAAACCACGTTCAAAATGTCAACTTGTTTTTGCTCTTCTTATGGGTTTAAAACCGCCCATGAGGTATGGTGTTTCACGCCTCGTTTCGTGACTAACAACAACTTGTCGCTTTCAGTTTCAAACTACCAATGATTACGAATGCACCGTCACGCCCTCCCCTTTCCTCCCTACCGATCATTTGAAGAAAAGGCACAGCACAGGCTGAGTTAGGTTCCCACTTGTAGTAGATTTTAATTTGCTGTTGCGTTTCTATTCTAGACCGAGCATTGGAAAATAAAAGTGTTTTTGTTTTTACGTAAGGGTAGAGTAGAACCTACGAGAAAGGGATGGAGGGGACGCGGTGGTCGTCAATTTCTAATCTTGGGTGACCGCCTCTATCGCCTCTGTTTGGCCGAGGAAATAGATTTATACGAGAGATGGCCCCATTTCTATTAGGCGATTATAAAAAGTAAAACTCGCTTCCAATACGTCTCGGGGCGATAGAAGCAGTCATTGCGGCCGTAACTTACCGTATTCGCTGGCTCTTAAAGCGATTTTATTACCTGACGAACTTGGGCGAATCGTGGCGGGGGAGGCAGGCCAACGTCCAACGTCTCCCCCTCCCTCCCTCCGAAATAGTCTGGTCGTCGTCATTTTTTCTTTCTCAACTTGCATCACCCTCAAATGATCTCGCCAAAGAGAGATCTAGGATGATATCGCTATCTCGTATTAATCTTTGATGCTGCTTTTTTGTTTGGTAAGAAATACTGTAGGTGGTTTTATTTTTATCCAAGACCGTGGGAGGCAGTCGACAGAATCGATACTTTAAATAGGGATGATGATGATGATGAAAAATAATCACCTTGAACGAGGAGATTAATTTCATCAAGCTGTCGATTCTTTTAAAAACGTGACTTATTAATGGAATAAAAAAGCCCACTCGCGTGTTTCATTCGGTCGGTCGGTCGGTTCACGGACTAATTGTGATGTATTGTTTTGTACCCTTTGGATCATTAGGACCGTATTCATTTAAATAAATAAATTAAATAATTCCCGTGCCACGAGACACCAAATGAAAACGCTAGTTCAGTGGATCGAATACCTTTTGAAATTTGACTCGTGGAAAGGACAACATTTTATCTAGGTAGGCAGTCTGTGCGGGCGGAATGCTTCTTCGGAGAAACCAAACGATTTGTCAACGTTGTCGTTAAATTGGCCTATGTGTTGGACCAGACCAGGAGCGTCTTTGTCATCGATTAAAGGCGCTTCTTCATTGCTCAGTAGAGGTGAAAAATGCACTCGGTCACCGTTTCTTGGAAAATAAGCTTGTTGATGATGATGATGATGATGATGCATTTGTTACTTTTGTAACGCGTGTTTTCGTACTTGAAAACTACCTGAGTTGGCGTGACAAAGTAAAAAGAATGCCACGAAAATTGGTTGTTCGTTTGTTCGGGTCGGGGGGAGGGGGTGCGCTTCTCGAAAAGTGCCATTCTTTCGAATAGCTTTTATTTACGCGGCTAGGTTTGCTGGTTTGGCGTTATCCCCCATCATCAACCACTCCACCCACCCCCTTTTGTATTACCCTTTGGGGAAACTTATTCGAGCCGGTCTTACTTTTCTTCGGGGTCCGAAATGGATGGGCTGCGTTCGCTGCGAAGAACAAAGGGTTGTAATACAAAACGCTCCGAGATAAATGAGTAATAAATAAAAGGCTCGAAAGCGAGGGTTTGTTGGTTTTTTCCTCCCCGCTCTATAGGGTGATCCGTAATCGCGTTTTCTTCGCGCTCGGCGGAGGGTTGGGTCGGTTCTCGGTGGGAGCTAGCTAGCGACTGCGTTCAACAAGTTCTACGCTGAGTTTTATTTCTCTTTCGCGTTGATGGCCATTTAACCTTGCAAATGGAAGCAACAATCCTTTCGGTTTAATTTGGCGATTCATTTGAATTTTAAAGGAGACGGGAGAGGGTGGTCTTTTCGTGGCTGCTCGAGCGTGTCGCCTTCTCCGAAATTAAGATGTTGATGACGGCGACCGAAAACAAATGAGGCGACAGTTTCGTGTTAAAAGGATTTCACTTTAGCCAACGAGGTGGCTCTGGGGACGACGCGATGCGGTACGAGCCTTATTTTTTATTCTGTCGAAACCAACGACGAGTTTCCGTCGTTAGAATAGAACTACCGAACGAAAATGTTCGGTGACGCTTTTTTTTCGTGGCCACGACCGATGGAAAACCACTAGCGTCCTCGACAGTGTTTGGCTTGCTGCGCGTGCATTTACAACACAGTCGTTTCGTCGGAGCTTCTTGAGCTGGTCGTCGATACGAATCGTTCGGCGAAGCGCACCGTGCACGTGAAGAGGGTGTCGAATCTTTTCTTTTTACAGTTTCTCCGTTTTTGTAGATCCGTTTTTTTCTTTTGTCGTCGAAAAAAAAAGGATTCGGGAAACGCAAATGGATCGAGAACGCCAAGTGGCCTTTCAAGTTGGGAGTTGGTAAAGCAAATGTTGAGTCGAGTGGTTGGAAGAGTCGGCCGTGAGCTCGAGACGAAGAGGGTGGAAACGGTCGAGGAACCTCTCGGTGGGCTAGGCTAGGCGAGTAGTAAGCGTTGTTTTATACCCCCTTTCCTTTTCTTCCAGTCGTCGGCAGGGTCAGCGACGAGGGGGTTCGAGGGAAAGGACATAGAAGAGGGTTTTATGGCGCGATGAATCCGTAATTGAGTGCGTGAGGGGCCGAGAAGGAAGACGAAGGGTCCCCAGGGCCTTCGCCATTCGTCGTTGACCGAGTGGCAGAAACAGAAGGTAGGCGGGGGGCTATTTTGTCTTTCGGTCGAGTGACCGAAAGCTCTTGGCTCCCGGGTCTCGGCTCATCGTCGTCCACCAAGACGAGGTGGTGGTCGTCGTCATGGTCGTTTTATAGCTGTCGTCGACAGATTGAAGTGGGATGCCCCGGGCTCCCCAAATGTCCTTTTTCTCTTCGTCTTCGTCTCGACCGACGATGGCCACGCACGCGACGACGACAACCCAACTTATCGTCCCTTTCCCCCTCGTTTTGCGTGTTGAAAGTGCACCGGGTGAAGCGAGAGCGAAGGAGAAACGAGTTGACGACTCGCGGGGTGGAGCGCCATGGACCGAGCGAAAAGGTCGGAGGTCAACGCGGTGCCACTTCACACGCGTGTCGTGCAGCCTACCTAGATCCTATTGGTTTCAACCAAACACTCGAGCGAAAACGGAACCTTTAAAGTAGCGTGACTTTCGGTCGAAAAGGATTGCCTAATTCTACCTGTTGATGATCGATTCGTTTTGGGAAGAAAAAACAAAATCGTCTTCAGGATGCGCTCGACACGATTATTAGCGTTCCATAGGAACAGCTCATTATTATTATTATGCTTAAATACGCATAGTATACATGATGATTAGACAGTAGAATAAACCAAAATTCAACCACGGAAGTATGAAATATGTTTTCTCAAAGATGAAAACATTAATTATTGTTTTTGTGTCAATCTTTGTTAATGTTATTTAGTGTTTTTGTCACTACTTTTATAGAGTTTTGTATTTATGACTTGTTTAGGGTTACACCTACGACGGGAGTAACCCTAATTCAGTAAAGATCCTCGGTCTATGGTTTAATACAAACCTAAATAAATTTCTTTTTCCACGTTGAGAAACTTACTCAAAACTTAACAAACATCTTTATATCACCAAAAAAATTGATAATGTCCTCAATTACAAAGAGAAATGTCCTTACAAAGATTGGTTTACGCTATAACCTTATGCGGTGATCGTAAAAACCGTTTACAAGTCGCCTATACAGTAATCGTCATGTGCGGCCGGCTACTCTTTCGGCTCAGCCGCTGACGATGTTCTTGTGAACCCGCAAAATGATGCGAATTTCACAAATGATCCATTTTCACCGATTACTCGCAATTGCGAGTGGCCTAAGGAATGCAAACCACCGTTTACATTTTCTGAGAAACAGTCTGGTTGATAATTCAACTTGAAGATCACAACATTTCTCTTCCTTTATGTACGTAAAGGAAGTATGGTTATCATGGTTATGGTCATCACATGTCATAATTATGTACATAACCGTTTTCCGTATAACACATTAAATTTATGGAATACGTTACCACTTCGAATAAGGAAATTACCCGTTATACGTTCTAGCAACCGTTATATGTACTTAGCATTTTTAAAAAAAAAAAATTGAAATTGGTCTTTTTTTTGGTGAATGATTTGTATTTTGTTTTTCGTTTGCTCATTTGAGCGTTAAATCGATTAAATAAATAAATAATATTTTTTTTATTCTTACATTTGAAGGGGATTTTCCGGAGGTTGGTAGAGAAAAAATTCCAAACGGAAAAAGTATTGAAAGGGCAACGATTAGAGGAGGGGAGGGGGTAAGTTCCATTGAATCGCCCAAGACCTAATTTATTTAATAGAACTTGGTTCAGTAGATCTGAGTTTTGTTTCTGGAGTGCTGTTAATAGTTGCTTTGTTATGATGCCTTTTCTTGTACTACGTATTATTGATGCTTGTGTTGCCCGAGTTCAAATAAATATAATAATAATTCAAAAACAGAGAACAATTGAAAAAAGCAACTGTGCTGAGCTGTGGGTAAGTTTTGACCCAGCTTTCATGGTCGAGGAAAGGACTGGAACGACTCGGTTATACCGATCTGGCGTTATTTCAGGGTGAACAGAAAGAGAGAGAGAGGGTTCATAATCTGGAATGTCATAAAGCTAGTCAGCAGATCGATCAAAACATCAACCTCAACGTTACCACAAAAGTACGTGAAAACAATTGTTGTTTTTTCACAATCCACGTAGTAAGTCAATGCAATGCCATGTCATGAATCGACAGTAAGAAATGCATTCCTGCTGCGAATTCACCTTTTCGATCGGATTCGACAGCTAGAGCAAAGCATTCTGCTATAAATAAAAAGATAAAACAGCATCACTGACTTATTTTCTATCCACTAGTGGCATTATGTTTATGCAATGATAACCTAACTTTATTCATGTTATTTATTTATTTGTTTGTTTTTTATTGCAGCCAAGATGGCCAATATTTACAGAGAGTCATAAAATTCTATACACATAAAATTTGTT
>JAQIWH010003491.1:0-19764 GCA_034695005.1 Cryptops parisi | reverse complement strand
TGCAATAGCGCAGGTAATCTACTAGCATAGCAACCTTGCTGCTAGTATGAACTAAGCAATCAAATATCATAAACTAGACGACATAGATGCGTTCTTAAAATTGCAAACTACTGTAGAAAGCTGACTGAATGCTCGGTGACGAAGCACCTGCTGTTTTCCACAAAGTATATGCCACATATGCGCAAAAGTTGGTCCTCACTCTGGAATATTGTTTGCTATGTAGTTTCATTTTATGGAAATTCCGACATGTGCAAAGTGTTCACAGAAAATAACTCTCAACATAACCCTCGTATATTAGGGCTACCTGTATATTCAAAACTGACCTTTCCAGCCTATAAGAAATGTAAACTTCTAAGAACTTTTAAAGTCCTTTGAAGTTCTAAGAAAGTCTTTGACAACTTTTATGCATCCACTATGAAGGAAATTAATGCCATACAAAAGTAACATTTAATGTGAAGATGATATGAAAGAAACATTTCTCAGTACAAACATCAAGGAAATCCGTGTGAAATCCGTGTAAAATGATATACGAACATTTACTATTTACCATATTTCCTATATATATCAAATACAGTATCAGCATTGGCTCATAACTAATTTTTTTTTACGCCATTTATCATCACTGTCTTTCACCTCTAATAAAAGTACCAAACTTCAACTTTAACATTTTACACATGTCTTGTCTCTTGTGTTTCTCATTCACGTTCGGTTCGTCTGGCAGAAGAGGCAAAGTAAATATGAAACCATGTGTAAACCTAGCCTCAATGAACACATTTTTTCATATAGTAATTGAAAGTTCTTGTAGTCCACCATTTAATATCAACTTTCAGAAGCAGGATAAGTCTTTGAGACTCTGACTAATATCATCTCAATTTTGAAAATTAAATTAAACAAACATATTTTAAAAAATTCAGTTCACTAAAAAAACACCAAGTAAGTTCTGTACTGTCAAGATCTTGGTAATGTATAATGTCATCTACTCAATCACTAACGGTACTTACTCATCGATTACTAATCTTTTGGAATATAGATTTCGAATTTTTCAAATTTATTTAGAATTTAGAAAAATAAACACTAATGTGTGATATATCTGTTAAATGTATTAAACAATTTGAAAAAAAAACAAACAAACTGAAAATTATGTTTTTAATTTTAATGGGGACAACTATCATGTGAGCTTCGAGTTTTACAGGTCAAGATCAATAATACATAATAAACAACAAATTAGTTCAAACTTTGAGCACTAACCAATAACAAACTGTCAACAAACTTGTGCCAATATGGCTTGTTTGTAATTTCCATCCAAATATAAAATCATTCGTCAAGAAAATTCCCTCTGGCTTACGTACCAAACACAAGACTTAATGTAACCTGATAACAGTAGGGAATTTTATTCTAGCTACAGAAAGCTTTTCTCAAACATGTTTATTTATTTATTTTTTTTTTATTCCCATACCATGGAAATTAAAACTAAAATAAAAATACAAAAACACAAAATATACAGTTGAGAGTAGTACTCATGGTACTACTCTTAAGCAACTAGTGTCGATAAGATACGCAGTCACGAAGACAGACTTATCTTTTGACTCTTGAGAGAAGCGAATATAAAGAGAGAAGAAAAAAAGAAGAAAAATCGTGTATGACATTTCATTGACTTTTATGATTTTATAACATGAGGCATGTGATTAAAGTACGTTTTTTCTCGACGATTACACTTCGCATATACGTATTAGCTACCAATGAAAAACGGGGGCGTTTACGCTCATGCGCTTTCCATCTGCGTTTCAGCCCTAAGCGATAAACCGATTCTTCCGGTGATGCAGTTTATTTATAGGTTGGACTTGTTGCTGCTTTTCCACCACTCGACTTGAATCACAGCCTTTTCGGTTTCAAACTTCAGCGTGTGTCATTTTTCCCTCCTTGAACCTCGAGGAACCAGGTCTATAAATTGAGAGCCTTGCTTTGCAGGCGCCACAAAACCAACAACACTCCTCTACTAAGGGACTATCGACTCTGTGGTGAGAGCTGCTGACATTTAGCAGGAATGGGTCTAAATCACTCTTCCACTCACCAAAACAACAACAACCACAACTACCATCTCCCTCACAACAACAACCACCACCACCACCAAAACCATCAGCATCATAACCACCACAATCCCAGAAGATCCTATCACAACATTCTGGAGCATGGCAGTAAGTCAAGAATTTCATTCACTTCCTGTGTTTAAAGTTTCGGGTCGAGGTCGGAAGAGACCCCCTCAGTGTTTAGTGTTTTAATGTTTAGCTTTTACCCAAAGAAAAAAAGCACTTCCGAAAAAAAAATATCATTTCCAAACGAACAGCATCTTTCCGAGAAAACAATTTCAAAACACGAAATACCTTTTGTATATTTAAATTAGTTGGCACTTATAATGTAATATTTAAAACTTAATATTTATAATTCAAATATAGCCTCGTGAAAGCAGAATATCTGACATTTTCACACGAAAAGGTCAATCGTTAGCGCTATGTTAAATTTACTGTGCCAATATTCTTAAGCAAAATGTTCATCACCAGATTCCTAAGTATGCAGAAAATGCTATCTGACATCACCACTAAAGTCTCCAAATTGAAAGGAAACAACTATATATAAAATTATATATTTGTATAATTTTATATAAATATAAAATTATATTGGAATGAAAATTGTACCTCTTATGTCACCATAATTCAGCTTTATGAAAATGTCCATAAAAAAGGAATGAAACTACATTAAACTAACAAATGCTAATAAACACTAGTGGCTTGGCACGCATTTAACCTGAGCATCTGTTTAATGCAAACATTAAAGTTGTTAAGTAGTTGTACTATCACAGAAGCCAGTTTCTAAAAATATTAGTAAAAATATAATTTATGACATAAAGCTAGCGTAATGTTGTTACAAAAATACTAACAACCTACAAGTTTTGTTATTTTCAAATGGCTATAGAATAGCAGTTTCTTGAGCGGGAACGGTAAAAATTTCGTATGTTTGTTCTAAGAATACTGTGCTTTAGCCGTACTAAGAAATGTTGTTACTGTGGTGCACTAACATAGACCTCCTAATATCTTTGCATAATTTAGGATGACACGTGTATGTAAAAAGTTCGCACAAAAAAGTCTTTGTAAATTTGCCAAGGTGGTTACACATTAAATTAAATTTATACACTATCCACCATTCAGCATTTTCTGGTACACGTTCGTAAGTGTCCAAAATGACAGGTGCTGAAATTTGCCACAAAAAAAAAAAACCCCGCTAAATTTACAATGTTTCTGTCTTGTCCCATTATTCCTAGACGCTAATTTCAGTATTTTTCTGTGTAAAAATTATTTCTGTGAAATTGTCACACATTTGTGGTAATTCTATTTTTAAGACGTTCTTTCCACATTGGCCTTGAAGGAAAAAACCATCTATTGTTCTTACAAATAGTGTTAGTAGTAGAAAGGATGCTGGCAAATACACAACTTCAACTGACAATGAGTGATTCATAAACTCAACTTCCTATTAATTCGATACTATTAAACTAAACCCCCAACAAGTGACGTAGTGCAAAATCACAAACGTTAACATCTTTAAAATATCAATTCAACAACAACAATAATATTCATTAGCAGAGTGTACTGTACAACCAAAGACTCAACAGAACTCGAAATGAAACAAATACTGAAAAACAGTGATGGGTTCTCCATCGAATCTGAAAAATATAGAAGTTTTCAAAATTCTAGGAATTAGAGGATTCGAAAATTAGAATTGAATGTTCTTTCCATACCTATTCTAGTCATGGGTCGAATTCGGATTAGAGAAAATTTAGAATCGACGCATCCATAAAATAGGTCAAGTCGAATCTTCGAATCTTGAAATTTTCAGATTCGAGAGATTTGAAGATTCGACGAAGAACCCATCACTACTAAAAAACAAATGATAAAATAAAAACTCAACGTTCAATTCATGATGATAGGCCTTACCTATTAAGACGCCAAGACTTTTCGGAAGTTCCCAAATCGGATATGTGTTGGTAAAGAAAATCTTTTGGAGATTGGGGGAAAACCTTCTAATTCCTTATCGATAACAACAAAATACCAAAACTTCCGTAAAGTGGAAACAAATTTCAATATCACACACCAAATGAAGCGGAAATGCTAACGATTCTCCGTAATTCGAAACTCGTTACACTGAATTAACAGCAGGATCAGGAAAACGTTACCACATGACTGATCAAGTAAATCCACTAAACATTAACGTAAGAAACAAAAACAAAAAAACAAAAAAACGAAAACAATCAAATCCGTCAAGATAATATTTTCGAACCTTGCGTCAATCCCAATGACCCTTTAATGTCACCATCTTTGTTTAAAAAAATACCATAGATAATGCCTTTGAATCACCTCGATACTGAACAAGCTATCGCAAAACCGAACTTTTCACCCAGTGGATGATAAGCATAAGTCTTGAGATTATGTTCTTAAAAAAAAGTTTACGTTTAAGAAAGTTGCAGAAGAACTTTGTCACCAATTATGCATCAAAAGTCACAAGCTTCACCGAAAAGATAGGGTTCAAACAAACTCGTGATGCGATTTTAAGGTTCACGGTTATTTATCAGAAGTGCCAGATTGCCAAACTATTTTCAAACAAGATGAATGGGATCTGCTCGTGGCAGCAGATGCCTAGCATTTAACATTCCATTAGCTTCCCACACAATTTTCCATTCAGAACACCAATCCTGACAATAACAGAAAGAACGTACAAACAAACAAAATATTTTCGGAGTGAAGGAAAATTTGTGGGGAAATAAAAAATAACTGTGTAAGTCTTTGAGTGAATGTACTTTGTATAGCGACAAAAAAAGGAGGCTATGTTTACAGTTCTGATTGAGCAAGACACGTTTCATCATTTTTTATATAGATATATTTATATGTATGAAAAAAAATCACCTGACAGCGAGATATGATGAGAGTAAATATTTTTAGATTTTGATTAACGAGTCTTTTTGTAAACGAGATAAGCGATTGCATCTAGCAGTATGACATTTTTTAATGAAAAAATGTGCAGTGTTCTCGATTTATGCAAGTTTTTGTTTATGCAATTAATGTGACAAAAGAAATTTTCCCATGTATGGTCGTTAAATGCGACACTATTATGCGATTTTGTGCAGTGGCTCATTCATCGAGTTACTCATTTTTAATGACTTAATTTAGCGAGTCCTCAATTTATCCGAATTCCATACATGCGAATTTTCATAAATTCGCATACGAAATCATAATTAAGTTCCATTTGACGAAAGAAATTTTTTTATATCCTTGTTATACGCAAGAAAATTTAGCCATTATGCGATTCGGTGCAGCGGCACAAACAAGTCACAATGTTGAAGTTTTGTCACTTCATGAAAACTGCGAGGTCTGCACAGAATAGCATAATTCGAGAACCTCCATCTTTCCTTTAAAAAATTTAAGAATACAAGTACAATATAGTAGCCTATTAATCGGAACAATTTCACATATCATTTTTCCCAATAATTTGTCACTGTGGATAAAATATATAATTTGTATATATACAGTATAATTCTCAAATAAACTTGAAAACTTTGCTAACAGCTGAAACGTTTCTTTACAACACGACCATCAAAAGAACAAAAAACAAGAAACATTCCAGATGAAATGGCTGGTTCCTTATATAGCAGGGTGTATTAAGTGTCAGCATGTTAAATAAGAGGTTCATTTGCTGGATGCGATTCGTCAAGATAAAATAAAAATCCAATAAACTGAACTTTCAATGTTCATAACTTATAAAAAAAAACAAAAAAGCACCAGACTTTAATCTAAAACCGAAGCAGAGCTAGGCTAAGGTGTACGATAAAAACTAACATCTGACTACGTATCTCATTTTCCCAACAGTCTACATATTAAACCTCTCAAAACCAAACACCTACCCCTACCTACATATTAAATTTATCCAAAAAAGGTTTTTGAAGTGGTAGTTAAATGTCGATAAGAATAACATACAACTATGATAATAATAAATAATGACAATTGTATTGTTGCAATACAATTTCACAAAAAAAATATATTGAAATTAAGAAATATTTTATTAAAAAATAAAATTGTCTGGTAGGCTACTACAGAATATGTACTTCTTTTAATAGACGTGGGCTGCAATTACTCAACAACTTTGCTAGATTGTGTAATCTGCACTCGTCTATGGCAACTAGAACTATTAGTTATCCATTATCTGACATCCCCACACTGTCGGATAACGAAGCTTTTTTAACTTATCCAATTCGAAAAGTTTTGTTGTTTTATTTTTTTCGATAACTCAATTCTATTCAATTCAGTGTAAACATGCTGAATTGTTCGTGTATAATCCAACAATGTAGATATCTCTTACATTAGAACTTGTGTTCAGAATTTCATGACAGATTGGGAAATGAAGCTTATGACATTGCTGTGTGTGTTTGTGCAAATTTTGACATCACAGGTCAATGTATTGTGTCGAAACAAACTTTACTTAGATCTGCAAATACTGATGTAATGTTCAAAAAATGTAATTTTTTTTTTCTACAATGTGAAATACTGAAAAGTTTGGTTAAAAAAAATTGAAATCAACAAAATGAATGGTCTCTGTATCCTAACCTTACCTTTTAATATGGTCTCTGTAGTCTAACCTAATATTTCATTAGTTAGACGTTTTATTGTGAGTCTGATTTATACAAATTCTTTATACAGTATGTTAATATTCGACATTAAGAAATTCTCTTAAATGGTCATTATAAGAAAAAAGTTTCGCTATTATGCGATTTTGTGCACTGACTGAACGGACTGTCCATTTATGTTTTTCCACTTCATGGGAATTTCTAAGATTCATGCGATTTTGGAAATGTGATGAGAGAAACTCACCAAAATGCTCGTTAAATGCGAGAAAATGGGAATTTCACATATTTATGCAAATTCCTCATATGCGATTTTGGAGATATGTGACAACAGAAATCTACCAAGATGCTCGTTATATGCGAGAAAAATTTCGTTATTTTGCCAATTTTGTGCAATTGTGCACACCTGACTAAATGGATTGTCTACTCTACAGCAGTTTTCCCACTTCATGGAAATTTCAATAACATGACTTTCGTTTAATGCTAGGTTTTAGCGAAACTTAATTCTGACATAAATCGATAATGATCTGTACTAGAATACTAAAATCTTCAATATTCAGACTTTGTTACACACACGGATCCATAACTGTAGTGCCATTTGCATCATCAGTTCTAAAAGTTTCCGCTAATTACGTCAATTCAACTTCAATGTCCAAATAATCTTAAATTCCAAATTTTTCCAAACTTTAATCTCATTGGTTATTCCCTTAGTGATATAAAATGTATAGTGAAAGAAGGTTTTTTCTCTATACGCTCTTAATGGAAATTCACTATGAGAATTTTCAAACTCAAAGTTTTAAGCTCCTTCCTTGACACTGCGCTTAGCAATGTGTTGTAAAAGTTCATTAAGCGGATTATTAACATTAATTCTTTGTTTACTATCATAAGCTTAACTTTAAGATGGGCTTAAGTACACAGTCTCTAACGCTGCAAATATAAAACATAACCTGACACATTTGCTCATCTTTTTGGTACCATTTCTGTCTTGTAAATATACCGAACAACAACTAGCTCTTGAAAAACCAACAGATTGCAATGCATTTGTCAACATGGCTGGTTCTTTGTTGAATTGACATAGGTTAATTTATTTTCTTATGTCCTGAAACTATGTTATTAACTTTGTTTTAAAAATTCATTTTGTCACTTCAAAATTTCTCATAATTTGAACAAACATTTAACTCCAATTGGGGATTTCTTGCCAGCAGAGCGTTTGGCGTATTCCGACAAATCTGCACATATGGAACACTAAATATAGCTATAGTTTTCATGATAATTTATATTACCTATGATTATTTTGGCAATATAAAAAAGATCTTGAACTATTTGAAAGTTGTTTACATGTAGACGGAAGTGCAATGAAATGGTAGAAGGGTGAAATTGAAACCGATTTCTTGTTGCGATAAGCTACCATTCGAGCCACGTGTTCACAATATCTCCAGACTGCATACTGCCAAAACTGCTTTCAACTGGTCACTTGAATAGCCTCAAGCCTTTTAGACGGGATAAAGTTTTTTGGCTAATTTCAATCATTTGACGCGAGTTATTACCACGTACCATTCGAATCACATGTTCTGAAACATCCGATCAACTGCATCGAACTGGTTTAACAACAGCCTCGAGTATCGAACTGATGACAAATTAAGGCTAAATTTAACAATGTTATTGTTTATGATTGGCATCAATTCCAACTCAAATGTTGCACCTATCCAAATGGTGTCTTCGTGTCTATATTTCAGTTCATAGACAAACTACCACCGAACAATAGCTCTTAGAACTCTTCAGATACGTTCAAAATACTGTACCAAGGAATTTCCAATGCTACATATAAAGACCTAGTGAAGGCAAACTGCCTGTGGCCCACCAATTTTATTTAATGTTATCAGAAATATTGACAATTTTATAAATAATGTTTCGTTTTTTGCCAACTTTTACAAAATTACTGTTCCATTTTAGAACCTTACTTAAGTAGAAGAAGTATTATACTTGATATGAACGTGGAGAACAAACAAGCGAGCATGTTCAGTATATAAAACACAGCATTTAAAAGTATGGGAAAAAATAACTAACTGTACTCAATATTATAAAATTAAAAATCTACAGGGCCCTCGAAATGCCACAAAATTGCTTAATGTGGCTCTTCATATCATAGTACTGTATTGTATACAAAACTGCTCATGTGGCCTGCAGATAAAATATGAGTGACGTGCAGCCTGCTATATACAGTATACACATTTTTAACCACTCTGTTTGGCAATCAGTTGTTATTACAAAGCAATGCAGATGGAAACTCGTTAGAAAAATATACCAAAAGATACTATGTATAAGCTACTAAACCTAGGTCTTAAAAGTCAATATTAAACACGAGATATAATAAACCCTGTGTTTGTGTACAGTAGTGAATATCTTACTACATTCCTTGTTAATCTTATTCTATTATATTTTTTTTTTAAATTGACATTGAACAGCTTTTCCATTTTCTTCTTCTCAAAATTAACATTGAGCAGCTTTCCAACACAAATACTAGTCACAAGTTTTCTCGCGTCTGTTCTCATAATTTATCACGAGCCTTCAGAAGTAAACACGATAAATTCTTAACCTAACCTTCATAAACAAAAACTGAAGGCAAAAAAAACATTAAAAAAACTTTGCACACAGCACTCAAACACTCTTCCTAGAAGCTGACCGCCTATTCTTTGAAAATACATTTCATTCGAAATGTTTTCATCTTACATACATACACTTACACACGGTTACATTACATTGCAACAAAGTGGTCTTACATTAAAATGCTAAATACATGTAATTACACAATCTAATTTTTATAAGACAATTCAAGACACCAATGAACGACTTTCGTGGAAGAAAACAAACAGAACTAGTTTTCATATAATTTTCCATCATGCTACTTTAAACACGCATAAATATGCACTAAAAATCACCTGCTAGATTACGATTGGTTTATTCTCCATTTGATCACGTACAGTATACCATTAAGTTGGCTCGTTAAGTCGTGCAAATTTTCCAAATGTTAATACCGGACCTTTGAAATATCAATATACAATATTTCTTTTATAGTTCTTTTTTAGCAGCGTCAGCTTAGTATCGAACAACTATTTCAAATGGTGAATCGAGATATTAACATAGGCATTGTTTACTGTCTGTTGACCTAGCATTAAATTCCAAAAGCCATTAAAAGGGGCATTGCGAAATGTTTTTTTTTCTTTCTAGGAACATGTGTTTTAATGACTTTTCTTAAGCAAATACCCGTGTCAAATCTCTCGTTCCTTTTCATTCGCTGCAAAATAGCATATGTCAAATCTTTTATCGAGCTTTTGCAAATTAATACACTAGCTTTTCTCATTTCATTCAGAAATGCGTTCGTCGCTAATTATCATAAGCTTGTCACAAAGCCTAACCCATTGTCAATAATCACAAGATAGACTGTGTTACAGTGAAATCCGCTTACTGCGATCACCTTGGAACCAGTGCTTTTTGACAACAATAACCGACTGATTACATTAAAAAAAATGCAATTGTTTAATGTAAGACATTAAACAGTGTCTTGGAACCGACTGACATTGATAACAATAACCGACTGATAACATTATTCGTGATTACAATACCTGGATTCCAATGTATATCTAAAAAG
The DNA here is from genome assembly GCA_034695005.1 of Cryptops parisi. Classification (NCBI taxonomy): domain Eukaryota; kingdom Metazoa; phylum Arthropoda; class Chilopoda; order Scolopendromorpha; family Cryptopidae; genus Cryptops; species Cryptops parisi. Next base: position 9,451 of record JAQIWH010003491.1, on the reverse strand, counting down.
ATTTCTTTATATACATGAAATATATCGACTTATAGTACCCCCTTCCCGTACCACTTCAATGTGCAATCACAAGTTTTATTGTATTTATAAAATGAATTGAAAACTTATACACATGCAGTATACTAATCTATCATATCCCCATCCCGTTCAACGACCTATATCTAAAAAAGAAAAGCACTTTGACTACCATTTAATGTAGGTACATGTACTGTACTGTGTATAGTTTAACCAGCAATATAATCCAGGCATTCTATAGAATGGCAAACCTTGTTTAGGCCATGTATGAAATTAGCATTGGAATAATCGTTAAGCTGGAATTTAGGTTTGGTTCAAATTCAGGCCTTTTTTTAGATATCGTAAAATGTTAACTAATCTCAAGTAACCCAATTAGTTGTATACAAGGAGTTATTTCATACTTTGTCAAAACAAACTTGACATTTATGGAATACCTAGATTCTTTACTTTGCCGGTAACATATCAACTAACCAATGAAATATATTTTCAAAACCACATACAGATACAAGTACGTTACGACTTTTACGTACTAACAATAGCCATCTTTATAGTGAACCCATCACAAATTGTCTTGTCATCTTAGTACCCGTACTCCAAAACTTAAAATTAAATCTGCTATAAATTTTAAGCTATGATTAAGGAGGTCACTCTTCTTGTTCGCTATCACTCATTGACTTCTTTTATTTCCTACAGTATTCCATGAAACGCTTCACCATGGCAGAAAGTCACCCAAGCCACTAGAACCCGAAGAAGAAGACATTCCAGAGGGCATGATCAGTGCCAAGCAATTCCACAACTTCTTCTACGATGGATTTTATGCTCCATATATTTTGAACCCTGTCTACATGTTGCTCATTGACTGCCGAAGCGAAGAAGAGTACAATCGTTGCCACATTGTCACTGCCCACTGGCACGGAAGTGTCACTTTGGACGACCCCGTACTAGATCTAAGCCGCTTTTCGCTCATCATTCTCTACGATGAAAATGGCCTTGCCATTAACGGGACTGACATACAGGAGTTACAGAACGACATGATAGAAATGAACGTAAAACTAGAGCCCGTCATCATTGAAGGGGGGTTCGCCGACATCAGCAAACGTTTTCCTTACATGATGACAAAACTGGAACTGACTTCCGAACAGCGCCAAACCTACATCCATTGGTACCCTTCCATCATAGAGGACAATACTCTGTACTTGGGACGTTCCGAACACGCTCTTAGTAGGGAAGTCATAGAGAACCTCGGCATCACCGACGTTGTGAATCTCACCTCCAGCACCCCTAATGTATTTTCGAACGTTACTTACCGGTGTTATCCGGTGACAGACTCCAAAGACTCTTCGTTGGCGACGTACTTCTTGGAGATCGCCAAACGCATCGAGAGTATCATCAAAGCGGGAGGTCGTGTATTAGTTCATTGTGACCAAGGTGTTAACGCCAGTGCAGCTGTCGTCATAGCGTACTTGATGCACGTCAAGAATTGCACACTGGAAGATGCACATTATTTTGTAAAGTCTCTACGCCCCATCATACAGCCCAGTGAATACTTTCTAAAACAGTTGTCCAAGTTTGAGCACGAACTGTTTGGACGTCGATTCACAAGTACCGATGATTTGTGGTTCTGATAGAAAAAATACAAAAAAAAAATTGATTCGTATCTTACGATTCTTTTCAATACGATGCATCAAATACTTATTCGTTGTCTACTATAGTAATGTGTTTCTCTCAATACTGCCTGTTTCATCATCATTAATTATTATAAGCCTTTTATAATTAAAGTAACTAGTACAGTACTGAACATTGTAACTCTTAGTCATGATGGATTCAACAAAATCATTGGCTATGCTGAAGGTTCTGTTGCAAACGCGATTTAATTGGTTTATGAACAAGAATTTCAAAGCAAAATCTTAGTAAGCTTTAGAAGGAAATCCGAATGTTTAAAAACGTCACATATTTTTGTTAAAAAGAGAAAATCCTTAACATGGACTATTATACAGTATTTGTTAATCATTGCTGAATTTTCTTTCTTATATGCACATTGTATATATTCTTACATCACATTTGTCATTTTATACGACAGGCTACTTTAATAACAATCTGATGCATAATACAACAGACCACGATATTTTTAATCCGGTATTTAAAAAAAAAACAACTCATGAAATAAAATGCTTATCAATTTTTTCTACATAGTCAACTTGAAAGTGGTTTTTACTCTTATTTTTTAACTTCATTACAGGTTACTTGAAATACTGTAGGCCTATGTATGGTTTTAAATTTAGTTTAGCAAATTACATTTCATATGGTGTTTAAACACTTTTCAAAATTACTTGTTTAAATGTTTAGAAATAGTGGTTCTAACGCTGTAAAATACTATGCATCAAAATAGTAATTCAAAAAATTCAAACAAAATTAATAATATTCTTACTATTTTTATAGAGTACTACAATGTATAGTACAATATTCATGGCGATTATTCATGGTGAAATCCCTTTCACCATGTATAATCGAACATTGTCCGGTTAATTGACTCAGACAATGTGGTTAACAAAACACGAAGAACAAGTGATGCTGGTGTGGTAAGCTAGTGTGACATGTTGCAATCTTATTTTCATCTTACTGTATGTGACAACCATCACAAACGGAGAATAGATGACCCAAATCATCATTTTTACTATTCCCTGTTCCATTTATAGTACAGTACAAATATATGGTAAGTGAATTTCTGCAACACGATAAAATATTGAAATATGGTCATAAATAGAAGGACACACATCGTCCTAAACTTACAGCACACTAAAGGTGATTGCTAGGTTTGTGAATCTCAAGTGCAAAAAAACAAAACAATCCAAGATAGGTGCATAAAAAAGTGCACCAAATTTACAAAATAGGGCTAAAAGCTAATTTAGGTGCAAATATTCCTGTATTTTAACAATACATTTCATTACTTTTTATTCGTTTATGTCGATATTTCCTACCATGAGTGTAATAGAATTACACTATTCACAAGAAATATTTCAATGAGTGTTTATAGCCAAAAAATGCACAATTTAGCTGTTGTTTTTACCTCTTTTTTTTCACAAAAGTATCCATACAGCATTTAACACATCAATGAACTACACATGTTCGGGGGGGGGGTGAACCCCTAAACTTCTCTCCCCATAAATCCTCCAGTGGCCAGATGTCTTTTCAAGAAATACAACAAATCCCCATTGCCATAAACTTGCTCATCAAGCATCATCAGTTATGATATAACTTATAAACATTTCAAATTTGGGATAAAATTCAAAAGTTAGATAAGCGCCTTTATTTACACAACGCTTTAAATACATTATGCCTAATATGATGATAATTTTTATCATTTATATCAAAATGTTTTACGATTTTGATATTTCAGTCACAATTACAAGACAAAGTACATTAAATTCTTAGCAATTCTTATGAAATACAGTGGACCCTCGAAAACCAAACGGTTCGACTTACGAACAACTCGAGATCCGAAAAGAAAAATAACCTAGCTTCGAAATCCGAACAAAAACCTCGAAATCCGTTTGGATTTCGAGGTGGCCCGTTTAAAAAATAAACAAATCACAAAACAGGTTTCTTTACAAAGAAAACTAAAGTAGTCGTAACAATAAAGCACAACCCTCAACTCAACTACTATATAGTGGTTTACAGATGGGAGAAAGGTGATTCACCTTCCATTGTGGACAGTTCCTACTATTATTATACTGTACCCTAAGTTACTAGTGTAGTGTACTATTATAAATGCACAAACACATTCAAATTGAACTTACTGTGCCATACTTGTTTTATCGTTTTACCACATGGTTGTGAAATTTTGAGGAATCTAGAACGATTAATTCAATTTACATTATTTTTTATGCGAAAATTTAACTCAAAATCTGAACATCTCGAGAACAGAACCATGTCCCGGAACGGATTGTGTTGGGATCTCGAGAGTCCACTGTAATGCCATTCAGGAATGCAGAAATAAAATGAATGTCATATATGCAAGAATGCAGAAATACCGGACATATACATGTCTAGTATTGCTTTCATATTTTTTCCTGACAGTCTGTTAAAATATCGTACTATCCGTCCGGTTCAAAACTGGATAGAGAAACTTGGACACTCTGCAGGCTTACTGCACATAATAAGCAAATCAGTCTTTATCTGCTACGAATAATACTTATTGCTAATAAACCTATTGTAATTGAACCTTAAGACATGTCAAACGTTATATATAAAAAAAAACATTTATTTTTTATTACACTGTATTTACTTCGTGTAATGAAAATTGGATTATACGTACTTGAAACATCGCTTGGTGTGGACTTTGTTTGAACCAACTTTCTTGGCAGTCGAACTTCTGCAATTTTTCACCCTCCATTTTCCCATCTACTGTACAGTATTGTTTTCCTACAAGAAGTTGGATTTGCTTACTACCTTTATATACTTAGAAATATCTTCTGCCAAAACTCCATAAAACTATGTTTAATGTAAAAAAACAAAAAAAACTATGTAATTATGTAAAAAAATACATATATACCGAACGAAGTCGTAGCTTTTTTCCTCATCAACTTGTTAAATGTATCCATTTATGGTGATGCGAAATAATTTACGATTTTAATTATATGGTTGGTGGCAAACAAGTTGTTGTTTTTAATTTATATAATAAAAATGAATGGTTCATGGTTATTTCACCAGAAGGTCAACAGATGACGCCAATGTCGTCCATAGATGTTGATGTTTGACAGGGAAGCCAACGAGTGACGCAGAAAAAAATGACTGGAAAGAAAAAGTTAAAAAATAATGAATATAAAAATTAAAATAAAAAGAAGTTTTTGAAAAAAAATAATAAATTTGTTTAATAAATATTAATATATCATTGTACACAATGTCTGTAGTATAAATATAATTCTTTCTTTAGTTGATTATATCTTATATGTAATACATCACTTATAGTAGAATGCATACAAAACTTTGACAATGTTAAAATAACATTTGGAAGACAAGACTTGTTAATTAATACAAAATAATGATTTTTGATCTTAAAGATCAATTAATATTTTAAAATCTTTTACAATACTATAGGTTAGCAGCATTAAAAATGACTCCCTACAAGTGCTGCAGAAAAGCTAATCAATATCAGAAGAAGCTTATACAGTAAAAAAAAATAAACAAAAAATAATAGTAAAATACAAATAAACTATTAAAAATAAAACCAATTTTATAAATCTTAATATAATTTGTACATTATGTTTCTATTATAAATATATATTTTATTTATTTGCATCACTGTCATGCATGAGACTTTGATGCAATATACATACTGTATACGGTATGTACAAAGACTTGTAATGTTAAAGTTACTGAAATAGCATTTGACAGACGTGATAATTTAATAAAATAATAACCTTAAATAAATTAGGTTTTTGATTTGTTATATACGATATATTTATATTGTGTATTACAATTATTGCTTCTTACGTTTCACAAAAATAAAAGAGTCATATCATATTGTTGCAAGTTCAAAGTGACATCTTGATGACACAAGTAACCAAATAACGGGAAAACCAGACATTACAATGTTTAATGTTTGGATATATAAAAATGAAAAATATTTACAAAATATTACTGGAGTAATGTGCATTTCGCTTTTATTTCATTATACTCCAAGTGGAGCAATTGTTCATGTGCGAGCAATGTTTCTAATTTTTTTCTTATTTTACAAAATGATCTCTTGAGACTCATGTTGGGTGTTGACGTTTGAAAAATATCTTGGGTGTTTCAGGGTTCATAAATATTAATATAATTTGTACATTATATTTCTATTATATATAAAAAAAATTATTGTCTACTTTTATACCACTGTTATGATAAACATTTGGCAATGTTAAATAACATTTGAAAGATTTTCCTCTTCAAGTCGCTTAATACAAGGTATGATTCGACTTGAACGTAACGAGCCAGTATTTGAAAATTCAATACAATAAACTTTAAAGAACATCTATTGCTATAAAAGTTGCGATGCATCCATACATGAAATGCAGCATTTTATCATGTGATTCCAAAATCAACAGAAAATAAACAACTGAAAGGCTTCGAGCAGCCTAATGGTAAGCCATATTTCAAAAACATTTCAGGAGATTCGTGTTTCAGGTGAGAAACTCCATAGAGTACAAAACTGAGCAACAAGATGCTTCTCTATATTATGTTGCCATTTTCTGGAAAATCCAGAGTGGTGAAGTAACAAGCTAGAAACAGTACTGAGGAACAGTTTGATGTAAAATGGCCATTGTTGGTAAAAGTGTGGCTTACCATTATGCTGCCCGAAGCTCTTCAATTGATGAGTTTCAAGCGATATAGCGATAAGCCATAGGTCTACTTTTCCAAAAATGACACTTTTACATCAACTGGGGGTAGCCAGCATTTCGGTTGAGAGGGAACTTGATTAGTGTTTATTTCCACACAAATTCATTGAATTTATTTTCATACAAGAAATACTCATTAGGGGGATATTGAGTTGTTTTTTTTTTACTTTAACTGAAACATCCAACAAAAAAAGGAGCCAGTAACATTATAATATCAATGATATTACACAAGTTGACTATGTTTTTATTTAGATATATTTACAGACAATTACATACTACATACAATTACATTTATTGTAAATATAATTGAAAGCTTGCCCGGAATAACGTTGCATGTAAAACAATTCATAGTTTTTTTTAGTAAATGGCAAAAGAAGTATTCAGCAACACATTGATTTTTACATATTAGGTAGGAGACAAATTTCTAAGTGATATATGTATGTTTTAGGTAGGTATGAGTTTGTCTATTGGCGGCACTAACTAGACCCATATATGAGGCACCTTTTTCCATAATAATCTCAATATTGATTTTTTTTTAACATACAACGTTATTCCGGGCAAGCCTTCAATTGTATTTACAAATTATATGATATAATATGGCAAATTATTCCAGGTATTCGATAATTAAAATCAATTCACGGGAAACCTAGAATGCGAATCAACGTTAGAGTCTGTAAATAATTTACAGATAATTTTATTACTTGACCTTTCCAAAATCTAGGGGTAGACAACGCCCCCCTTCCCGTTCTCTGGCTACACCCATGAAGCTGTCCCTCAGTACCAGTACTGTTTCTAGCTTGTTACTTTACCACATGCTGGATTCTCCAGAAAACGGCAGCATGGTATTATAGAAAATCACTTTGTTGCTCAATAAGGTATTCTATGGAGATTCTCACCAGAAAAACAACTCTCCTTAATAATTTCAAAAATGTGGCTTAACATATCATTATATTGCCCAAAGCCCTTCAATTTTAAATTAAATATTGAAAAAAAAATGCTGTCTAAAAGTGGAACTTATGTTATTCATCTCTACCAATACAGTTTTATAAAAAGTATTCGCATTATTAACCAATTTTGTTTAACTTTAAAAAATTATTGAAAGTTATGCTGACTGTTTTTACCTATTGGCAGAGGCAACCACCTATACAATCACCTATACAATTACCTATACAATCACCTAAGCAGTCACATTTGCAATCATCACAGTTGCAATCGTCACAGATGCAACCGTCACAGTTGCAATCGTCACAGTTGCAATCACCGCAATTATAACAGTTGCATTCACAGCAGTCGTCACATTTGCAATCACAGGAGCAGTCAGAGTTGTGTTCCGAATGACCAATAGTGTCACCATCATGTGATTCACAGCAACAAATTCTTTTTAACGAGTGCCAGCTACAGCAACCGCAAGTTGGATCACAATAGTAACAATTAAAGTCGTACGTAGACTTATTGTTTGTTTCCTGTTTCTGTTTATTTTTTTCTTCCCCGTTTTTCTCATCTTCTGTTTCCTCATTCTGTTCACTTACGTCTTCCCTGTAACAGAATATGAATTTTCTACAACAGCGATCTCAAACCTTTTGTGGATCCCGCAAGACTTATAAAATTTTGAGGAACCCCTCCTGAAAGATATTGTTATATATAATTTTTTTGGAATAAAATAGTTGTATCTATAGATATTTTCCACGATGTCATAAATTCAAGCAGAAACGTTTGACACAGGGGGTCGAGTCAAGTCCACTTCGTAGTGATCCCTGGGAAACAAACACCTGTACCAATTGGTACAGGTGGGTGGCCAACAAACGTCTGCACCTCATTCATCATGAATTGACATCAAATGTTGTCGGTTGTGGGGAGAACCTCGCCTAGAAAAGAGATACGAGGGCACACCCCTAGAGCCAGACCTCAGAGTGGAGCATCTGGTGGCCATTTCTTTCCTCCCCGGAGAACGGCCGGACTCAACCCAAACGAGCAACGGGAAAGATGCGACGGGCCTGCAACCTGTCCTGTGGGTGGCGGGAGTACGCAACCCCAGTGGCATTCCTAGGGGGTGCGGACCGCACCAGGTGTCACCATCAGAGAGGTGGCACCCGATGTCTAGAAATTTTGCGTGCAGTGTTTTAAAATTTATTATTATTATAAAAATATTTGTATGGTTATTTTTTGTATAACACAAAAAACATTTTCGTGAGCTCAGCTTACATGTAGCCTATAAATTATAATGTATCAATATACTATATCTGCAAGTTTATTATCTAATTAACTCTTAAACAATGGGTTTGTTATTTGCAAAAACCAGTAAAGGAAAGTTTGATTTAGTGAAGAACAGAGTTCACTAAGTACTGAAATACTTGTGTATTCGTTCCTGATTATTTATTTGAAATTATATGAGTTTACAAGTACTATATTTCCATGCTAGAATATGTAGCTGGTCAGTTTAAAGTTGTTTAGGGCAATGCTTTTTAACGAAATGTATCTCATATGAGTAAAAAGTTTGATGTAATTCTGGTGTTACAATCTGGTGTATTGATGGTTGAGCTTAGCGATCATCTTCCCGTTTTCTCTCTGATGGGAAAGCAGCTGTTAAATAGTCGGTATTCTTCTGGTTGCCATGGTTCCCCGAGCAAGTGGAATAACTATAATTTTTCTGACATTAGACAACAGAGGTTTTTATCTGCTCTGGCTGCAACTGATTGGATTGTACTTTTGGAGGGAAATAGCTGTACAGAGTCTTATGAGTTTTTTTTTAACAAGATTAAGTCTTGTTATGATTCGAGTTTTTTTATAACTAGTATTGACAAGGGGTCTTTTCCCGGGAAGAAACCTAGGAAAAAGATTCTCAGGGCTGAGTGGATGAACTCTGATATTTTGAGTGCAATGAAGTCTAGAAAGGAACTTTTTAAAGTTTATAGTAAAACTAAGGAAAGTGGTAATTGGAATAAATACCGTATTGCTAGGAATAGAGTTAATTTCCTAATTAGGAAGGCCAAGAGAAATTATTTTTTTGAGAAATTCGAAGCCTGTTATTCTAATCAACATGACATGTGGAAGTTAGTTAA
>JAQIWH010003490.1:0-19775 GCA_034695005.1 Cryptops parisi | reverse complement strand
ATATGTTGTTACCAGCAATGTACTTAATCCAGGCGTTATATACAATGCCTACCCTTTTGAAAACATGAAATCGGCATTTAGCTACGTTATGTGAGCTTAAGTTAGATTTAAATTTAGGCTTAATTTAATTTGAGAAAATGACTACCCAAATGTCAACTAACCTAAACAGTTCTACACAAAATATTTCATACTTTGTCAAAAGATGCTAAACATAATGCTTGAATTATATACATTGTCAACAACATATACAGTATCCTATTTAATAAAAGACAAAAGTGCTCTTCCTCCTCACCAGCTATGGTAGAGCCAATGCACCATGTGTGAAAATGCCAAAACTCATACCGAAATCGATACTCTAACTCTAAAACTTATACTGTAAAGCAATCAAATGAAAGAATAAACAATTGACGCCTATTGCAAAGCAATGAGATAAAAGAATAAACAACTAACGAATGTTGCAAAACAACATGAGTTGAAACAATGAATTGCACAATAAAAACAAAACAAACTTTCCCCTCATTTTTGATGGGCCATATTACTAGTAGGCTATATTACAGTAATATTTAAGTGCCTGTTCTTACGACAGACGTTTATGAGTTTCAATTGTCTTCCATTTATCACATGTTCAGTTCCCAGAATTGGAGCTGTTATTTTCAATGACTATTTCTCTTATCTATTATTGGACACTGTATTTATTTAGCAACTGGGAAACCAAATAAAAATAACAAAAAATCAAAACAGAAAAAAAACAAAACTAGAGGTCCATGAAGTTTTTTTGCACAAAATTTTCAATACCAATATAACATCAACACAATAATAAAATATAAAATAAAAATCAACCTCAATAACCATCATTCATCAAAAAAAGTCATTCTTTTGATGCTAGTGTTGAAATAAGGTTACGGCTACTGTGAAGAAATAGCTAATTTTTTTTCCTCTCTAATCTTTGTATCATGATAATATCTCTGAATTACACTGCCTTTCTGGGAACATGATTAAGAACTATTCTGCAATTTTTATTTAACAAAAAAGCTGGTCTATACCAATTTATTGTTCTACACAGACATTTGTATCATGAAGTGGTTTACATTGTATTAGTCGCTGAACAGATTTAGTCAACCGTATATTAGTTACTATATGAATGCAGGATGTTATGCAATGGAATCATTACATTGTAAATAACGCAATCTACTCTACCAAGTACTGTCAAATCCATTAGAGGGGAGGAGAGAAAACAATCATGCAATATTAGAAATCATAGGAAATCAAATATCGATCCAACATCGTTATGATCTGTCGTCACCAAGTAATAGATAACCATTTGACAAAATGACTATAAATATTGATCAATTTGTCAAATCAAGAATTCAATTGACAAAATCTTTAATAATTCGTGATTGCACAAATTCAATGAACCATAGTCTCAACTGCACTGAATCGATATCTAACCATTAAAATGTGATTAATATTATTAATAATAAAAAATACGGAGCTGATACAATTACATGAATATATGCATGTTCGATTTTTCCCCCTGCTGTAATTGATACCTAGCTAATTACGTAATATATTTTTTTTTACTCTTGGTGATTGGCTGACAGCTGATAGTTAACAGATCAAATTGATATGGTTGTATATATACACTGTAGGCTATAGGCATGCATAAATGTAATTCGTTATTACAGTGATTGAGAAAAGAAAAACCAAGTGTTCGAGTGAAAAGCCACTTTTCATGAGATAAATGTGTGGTCTTTTATGATAAACCTGATAACACACACTACAGTTTGTTGAATTGATGTCAAAAATTGATTGGCTCGTGTTTGTCTCATAATCGTCTCGAATCGATCAAAGTAAACGGAATTCAACTACAAACTGTCCATAAATTTAAAAAATATACATAATGACTATTATTAGACTATATAATGTATTGTATGTATTATATCATGACATGTTATACTAATACTAGTATAATATAATTTGTATAAAATAACATGGTTATATATGTGGTCATTATAATACTGTACTGTATTAGCTTGTCCATATCAAGATTATTGACTCGCCCAGACACACTTTAAATCCTGTAATAAACTGCTACAATGTATTTTATTTTGTTATTATTATTTATTTGACCAAATGGCAACAATACTTGTAAAAACATACGAAATTTCCTCATGTATCAACAATCACAATGTATCAGCATAGTAACAAAATGTAATATTATAATTTTAAAAAGTCCTTTCCCAAATATTTTTTCCTTCATATTAGGTATAGCGTTGTAATAAGTAACACTATATTAACTTTGTAACATTATAATATTACTAACTGAATGCTGGTCAATACTTATGGGGATAAACACATACTTTATTGTTATAATTTTAATTAATATCTTTAGTTACTGCTTATATTCGTGTTGTTATGGTAACATATGTAACTTTCACAAAGATATACCCTATATAAGCTTATAATGAGCTAATTTTCCAATTCCATCAGCTCATTACTATTATTCTATGAGGTATCATTGTTTACACTCATACTATGGTGAGCCCCCTTTTTAAAAAACAATCCACACAGACAGAGATCTGTAATCGCATCAAGTGATGAGTGACCTAGGCCCACGATTGGAACAATTGGAAAAATGACGACCCTGAACTGAGCTACTCATCCGAATATCTCCTCCTTATATTTTATGTTTCGTGTAAAAACTATTTAGTATCCTATGAAATAGAAATATGACATTCCAATACAAAATTAAATGTACTGTACTTTTGAAGAAAAGTCAAGAGTCAGTACAAAAGTGTCATGGAATTGCAACTTAGAGGAAAAATTCACACAGTTCAAAAAAACAAAATAAAATTAAAGCCTGACAACTTTTGGCAGAAAGTGAAGGGTTTTTTGAATGAAATATGCAAGGTGATTTGGCATTGCAGACATGAAGCGAGTTTTAGACCCTTAAAGACAAGTGGTCCCCTCCCCCATAAATGTATGGACCACTAGAGGTACCATTAGGACCACTCTAGGTACATTATCTTAAGCTACTGTATAATGAATGAAGAGAGCTGGTGTAAAAGGGTGTCAAGTGACATTTCTGCAATTTCAAGAAAAATGCGTTTTAAGATTTGAACTTGCCTTGCTTGTCTATGGGCTACTTCATACTTCTTGCACTAATATCTGTGCACATATTGCTGTTGTTTTGATCAAAATTATAAGGTAGAATTTTACTTAACGTATTCGAAAATACTTCTATCGATAAGTCATTTTTGACAAAAATGTTACTTGACACCGTTTACACCAAACCCTTCCAATGAATACTAAGTTATAGCTATTTAGAAGTTTATAAGTCATCCTTGTTAGTTTATTGTTATTATTATAATTAAAAATTTGTATTCAACACTACCATTCCTTATAATTATTAAAAAGAAACATCTGTAACCACTAATATGAAGGTGTATGACAAATGAACTGATGCAAGTTTTGTGAATCGAGAGGTCAACCTTGGAAAAACCAACAGGCTAGTTTTCCAAGATGTCCCAACCCTTCCGAGTTATAACACGAATCTTTTTCAATACATTTACATCATATAAAATATATTAAATACCATAACTAAAATATATAAAAAAAAATCATATTGCCAACGTTCATTCACTTTGACTCATAATTTCGCAAAAACATTCTTTACTGTAGTCTAAGTATCTAGTTAGTCAACGGTTTTTCCATCGAATGACAACTGAAGTGAACATGTCATCCGAAATTTTTCAACTAAAATAAAAATTAATCAATTTTTTTTTGAAATTATTATTATTATTGAATGAAAAAAAAACAAACTAATTAAATTAAGAAATCCGATTTAATAGTAATTCTATATAACTTGAAATATGATAAGAACATTCTTAGGTTAGGAGGTCAAGGAAATGTGGTACTTGTGTGAAGAATGGTGCAAGTTGAAAGAGAAATAAATAACCATTTATTTTTAATTAATCTTTTTAAAGAGGTTGTATATCTAATAAAAAATTATTCACCTAAAATGTCATCCATCATGTTTGTATGAAAGTGAAAATCCACTTCACGACATTTACTTTTAAAACAAGGAAATGGACATGCCACTTGAATAATTAATCATGAGTAATTAATAAACTTTTACCTGGGGGAGGGCTTGGCTAAGAACTTTTTCTAACATTAGGCCTACCATGTATATTAACATTTTAACATTTTATAAACAAAAATTATTTAGAAATTAATAATAAAAATTTTTGGCAGTGAAAAAAATTTAATTTTGACTATAAAATTCAGAATTAAAATCCAGAAAATTCTATTCCATAGAATGCCAAACTTCTTTTGACAAAATATGAAATAACACTTTGTATACAACTTTTGTTTAGTTTAGTTAACATTTACTCTAAAAAATAAACATTTAAGCCTAATTTTAGGTGTAGCTTTAAATGTAACCTAAATTCTTGCTTTTTGACTGACTATTTCAATCCTAATTTTCATACATTGCCTAAACCTATAAAATGTCAAATTTTGAAATTCTATAGAATGCCTGGGTTTTATACATTGCTGGTAACATATATACTGTAGTAAATGAAGTTTGAAAATAACCTTCATAAGTTTAATACAAAAGGCCCTACAGTTGTTCCCTGCATTACACCGACACCGTGTATCCCATGTAATCTTCGAACATTCTGTACAATACCTACGACTAACAAACTCTCCAAAAAAAATATTATTTTTTAAATACAGTACAAGGAAATAGAGGATGATAAAAATGTATGATAAAATAAATTATATGGCGTGGGAAATTAAAAAGATTATTTCGGGACAAAGGTCTACTTATCTGGTTTCACAGATAACTACTGTCCAAATACAAACCACCAAACGAACAAATACAAAAGTCAACATGAGATAACTACACACATACTAAGATTGTTATACTCAAACGAGTACATACATACCCTCGCTATAAAATAATCATACCATTTTTTGTACAATCTAGAAGGGGTAATGAACCTGAAATCTTAAGGTATCACAAACCCTATCGTGATGAAATTTCCATAGCAACCAAAAATTAGTTTTTCAAAAAAACAACTGAAATAAAACTATTTAGTTTTGTAATATTGTACAATGGTTAAACAAATATCAAATGTAATCAATAGTTTATTTGCAAAACCGTTGTTGCAGTACATTTCCATGAGTTAAGATAAAAGGTCTTCAATTATTCCAAAACAAATAAATGAATAAATAAACAGGGAAGAAGCAATGTGTTAGTTCATAAGACACTTAAGTTCCTGACAAATATATTATTTTTGGAGGGGGGAGGTCATCAAAGCTCAGTTGGAACCATGTGTACTTGTTTTTACCAACCGGTTTGACATTAGGGATTTCACGCCTATATATTAGTCACCATAGGAAAATACCATCTGCAAAAAAAAAAGAAGCAACATCCTACGATAAAATTTGAAGTATTTATTTTTGAGCTTGGGGAAATATCAGATGGATATCAACTATTTTTATATGGAGAATATAAAGAGATCAATGTGTTTGTTTTGTTGTTTTTTTTTGCTGCTAACAGTATCGTCTGAATTAACTTTTTCCAGCTGTTGAATGTTATCAAAAGTTGAAGGAAGAAAAATAAAAAAATGACTGATAATAAAAAACGACATGTAAATACCACACACACTGTATATTGTGTTTTTTAACAATCGTACAAAAAAAAACACAAACAAAATAAAACAACTTCTGAATTTCAATTCAAAGATATCGCTTTGAAAACTGAATTCGTATCAAAATACCATCAAAACGTTAACATTGCGGTTGTTTAGAACAACGTTCGAATTGTATGCACTGGGGTGTTAAGCATGACAATTTAGGGAAGTTCAAATAAAAACCGGATTTTGTTGGCAGTAAACAACACTAGTGGTCGTGTTGTAAACATCCACCAAAATCCGTGTCAAATTTGAACTTCCTCATATGACATTTGTATATGATAAATAAAATAAAAAAACATGTAATGTTATTTTTTTATATATCATTTGAAATGTTATATTGAAAATTTAAATGACAAGAAAATTGTTGTAAAGTATATCAGTATAAATTGTAAAGTGTACCATAAAAAAATAGCACTATATGTTGAATAGATAAGTAAAAATTAAAAATCTGAGGGTAATGTCTATTGCGGTAGTCGAATTTTCTAATTTAGCTCAAATATATCAGTATAAATTGTAAAGTATATCATCAGAGAAAATCAAATAATAGATATGTTATACAAAAAAATAAATTTTTTAGACTCAGTGTAAACGTTTATAATGTCTAATATAATAGCGAAATTTTCTAATTTAACCCAAATTTTAGTATACACATTTTTTTTATAGTATGTATATGTTTTATAGTAATGTATATTTTTACATGATTTTTTTTACCATTTCATAAAATTTATGTATAATAAACAAATAACCAACAAATTATGTTTTTTAAATCTGTGTCACTATTGATTGTAAACCATATCAAAGAGAAAATTGAGTAAGAACCACATGCTAGTGGAAAAATGTGAAATACAAATGACTTATTGAGAAATATATATTTCTATTTAACTGAGTTGCATAATTCGAATCAATTTTATCATGAAAACAAAACTTCAACTTTTAACACTAAAGCACATACATTTTACACATTTTGCAGTTTTGCTTGTAAATCAATGTTTGATATTAGCATATCATCTTTGGGGGGGGGGATATGTTTTCGTTGAAGAATCAAAATAAAACAAAAAACCTATTTTTAGTAAAATAGTAATAACAATAAATTACATTTTCTTTAAAATAATAATAAGTATGTAGTATATCATAATCTATACTGCTGGTCTGCCAATATACACAAAATATACGCAAAATATGGACAAGTCAGATACACTCTGAAAAACAGTGTAGATTTACACTGAAATTGCTATACACCCAATTTGACATTGTGAAATTAGGTTTACAGCTTTTTCCAACACAAACTATCCCAAATTATTCTACCATGTAAAAGAACAAATCTATTATAAACCTGTGTAATTTCCTGCACACCACACACACGAATGTAAACAACACCCCTTTGAGCACATTATATTTTTTTGCAACTTCTTCCTATATGTTTAAAATGGCTTTCAGGGCTATACGAACCTGCGTTATATTGCAATGGAAAATTTTTGTGTACAGCCGATTGCAATATACAAGAAAATTTTGCGATCGACTTAGTATTAAGTACAAGATCAACCAGTTCAATTCGGTTTTTTTATATATAGTATATAAATAAGCAGAAGATTTCAGCTTCTGCAGTAAGCCTTCTGCTATTTTGATCAGTGGTGCAGCAGCCGAATTATTGGCGGGTTGACAGTGGCGTGCCATCGCCAAATTGGCAGGTTATTACGGCGTTGACTTACCTATTTCAATTGGCGTGCTCGTCGAGGAACCACATCGTTAGCTCTCCATGGTGCCGTTTCAAATCCACCAAATGAACACCATCAGTAATAAACTTGTTCGTCGCCTCTTTTTACTACTACTACTACTAATACCTCCGTCGTTGTCGTCCCCCTCATACATACACATTGCCACCACCACCCGTCATGAGCAGCCTGCGGCGACAAACGTCATACGTACTTTCCCCCCTCTAGATTTCTGGGATACGAGAAACGGATGACGTCATGCAATTGAAACCGGTATCCTCCATTTTGTTTCATGACGCGATTTCCTTCGCAGAGCGCCAAATTCAAACGGTTGAAATATGCATTGCTACGTCTTTTATTTCACAGGACAGTCATTTATTTAACCGCGCTGTTAAATATTTTTTTTTCACTTGTCTTCGATTTTGTCCTCTATTGTATTGTCTTTTTTTATATTTCTTCGTGATTACTGTAAGATAATGAGAGAATCACAAAAACATTTTGTACTTACACTTTATACGAGGTTCAATTATGAGTGAGCATTTAGCGCAATAAATCAAAACTTGCAGAAATCCAGAATAGAATTACCCAAAAACATAAATCGAATATCGGGTACTTTTCGATTAGACGCCTGTCACCTCTCTAATTTGCTACTTGCGTTTAATTGGTAGTGGGTTTATTTTGCGGGTTAGATTAGAAAAAAAAGCATTAAATTTATGATTTGTTTTTTTTCATAATCTAACCTGCAAAATAAACTCTTAACCAATTAGCAAAATTAGAGAGGTGGAGGGCATCTAATGGAAAAGTACCGAATAGAAAATTACTCGAATATCGCATTGTATATTATATCGCATAACTCGAAATTCGCATTAATAAAATGTTGCAGTAATCTAAAATGCAACTACAGTGTCGCATAAATCGAATATTTAATTTTAATTAGTAAAAAAAATCGCATAAACGCCTAAATGCCTAATCAAATACTTGTGGCGCCATCGTCCGGCAGTCTTTACAACTATATTATTGAATAATACATTTACGCAAATTCAATACCTGTGGCAACAGAAGGCGAAACGTTGGAAACTGTCTATAACTGTGCACCTTGTCAGTAGGTAAAGAAATTTATTATTTTTTATTTTCTTTTATGTTTTTTAATATGTTATTTAAGTGCAGCATTCAATTTTTAACATTTATACCAATTCAATCCCTGTGGCGCCATCTAGTGGCAACATTGACAACTATAATTACATAACTGTGATATTTAAACGTATTTAAATATCACATTATATTTAAATACGTTTCCGTAATGATTTAAAACTAATAAATTCTAATTTTACAGTTATCCAAATTTGTATTATAATCAAACGCCACCCGTTTACGTTTAAAACCTGTTTAGTTTCAACTTTCTACCGAGCGATGGCGCCACGAATATTACTTTGAACTAAATTGGGCATCAAATTACAGTACAGTACAGTATTCTTAATAGTATATTAACAATATATAAATTTATGCGAGTTAATTATACAGTTACTTAATATTTTTTACGATTTGTGGAGTTTTTCCCTATTTAACTATTACTTAATTCACATTTTTCCATTTAAAAAATACGTGTAATTAATTTGTAAATTCAGAGAACCCAATTTGAAAAATTAAACGTTCAGATATAGTCTAAGGCTAAAAATAAAAATACCACTTTTAATTTTTTTAATAAATTTTAATACTAATATAATTATGATTTATTCATAACTGATCGTTTGAACATTGAATTTTACATTATAACACAAAAAAAAATTTACTAAATTAACTGAGTTTATGTCTCAGTTGTACATCAGCCACCTGCAAATACATCATCAACAAAACCTAATTTTACAAAAAAAAATTAAACATTATAATTAATAGTAACACCTTTTCAACGTGGTATTTTTCTAAAATAAATACTAGGGAAAACAAAAGTGTAGTAATTTGCATTTGTCATCCATAACTTACTCTGCTTCATGTTTACATCATGTTTCAGAACCTCTGGAAGATATATTCTTTGACATAATGTTGTATTTGGAATTCATAAACCTGAAACCGTGTATGAGATAATATAAAATACATTATAGCAATTACACAACAACACACATGTACAGTATCAGAATTTTGTACCCTTCCACTTCTATGGCAAAATATGAACTTGGAACATTTTTTAATACATAATAATCTTATGACTGGACCCTCTTAGTGAGACTTCAGCATTAAATGAATTGATACTTTGTATTTTAATAGCAAGTAAAAGTGATTAAACAATGCAAAATATACATACCCATGTGTAGTATATGATGTAATACATTGAGCAAACTGTAGTCCATTTATTGTGAAAGCTGGAATGTAATTTAAAGTTTCATTAATTAATTAGGATATATTAAGAGTTCATTAAATGTAAAACTATGTATCAAATTAAAGCAAAAGAACTGTAATATAATTGAGAAAATGTGAATCGAATATACCCCATCTTTACTAAAGCAAAAACATAGGTGCATTAAAATGCCTTTTTGTGTGTAGGGTACATTTCATGTAGGGTGCATTTCATTTCATAAGGTACATGTTATAGTTGGAATTCGTTTATCTGAAATCGTATAAAAAATAAAATACACTATAGCAATTACACAATCCCAAACATATACAGTATGGTATCTGAATTTGGTACTCTTCAACTTTTATTGCAAAATGTGAACTTAGAACAAATTGTTAACAATTATGTTATGGCTGGACCCTCTTATGATGACTTTAACATTAAATTAATCGATACTTTTTATTTTTATAGCCAATAAAAGGGATTAAATAATGAAACAATATACATACTCACGTGTAGTACATGATGTAATACATTGAGCATACTGGGTATTGCACAATATAGTGACTTGGGAGTCTATTTATTGTGAAACCTGGAATGTGATTTAAAGTTTCATTGATTAATTAAGATACATTAGAGTTTATTACATGTGAAACTATGTTTCAACTTAAAGCAAAACAACTGTAATATAAATGAGAAATGTGAATTAAGCACACTCCACCTTGACTAATGAAAAAACATAGGTGCATTAAAATGTCTTCTTGTGGAGTACAGTTTACCTTAACTATAATTAACAACAGTAACACCATTTAAACGTGGTACCTTTCTAAAATAAATATTACTGAAAACAAAAGTGTAATAATTTGCATTTGTCATCTATAGCCTTACTTTGTTTCATGTTTACATAACGTGCTCTACTGCATGTTTGAGAACATTTAAAAGATATATTCACTGACATAGTGTTATAGTTGGAATTCGTTCATCTGAAATCGTGTATGGGTTGAAATAAAATACAGTATTGCAATTACACAATCAGAAACATGTACATTATCTGACTGTGGTACTCTTCCACTTCTATTGCAAAATGTGAACTTAGAACAAATTGTTAATAAAAGTTTTGTGACTGAACCCTCTTATTAAGACTTAAACATTAAATTAATTTATTTTTTGTAATTTTATAGCAAGTAAAAATGATTTAAAAATGCAAAAAATATACATACCCATTGAGCATACTGTACAGTATAGTAACTTGGGAGTCCATTTATTGTAAACCTACCTGGAATGTAATTTAAAGTTTCATTGATTAATTAGGATACATTAGAGTTTATTACATGTAAAACTATGTATCAAATTAAAGCAAAAAAATGTAATATAAATGAGAATGTCAATCAACTATATACTACCTTTACTAATGCAAAAAAAAAAGGCACATTAAAATGCCTTCTTGTGGAGTGCAGTTTACCTTAATTGGAAATTTTTACTAATATTATAAGTTTTATGATGTACATAGATTGTTTATAATTGGGTTATATAAAATTATTTTTTAAAATTAATTCATGATGTATGTAAATACTGTGAGCTACATACCTAGTACCATGTGAATTGAAACCATTGGTGATTTTGAGAATAAATATCACTCCACAGAAAGAAAATTCCCATTCATAGATATTGTTTGAAGAATCTAGAATCTGAAATACATTACTAAAAAATATATAAAATTGTTTATTAAACAAATACCATTGAAATTATCCATACTGCCCTTTTCCTATGTTAAAGCAAGGGGAATTTTTCAACAAGCTCTATCGCATGTTAAACTGCATTTCACAGAAAAACTCATAGAGAATAAAATGTTAACATTTGAACGTACTATAACCATATAAAATTAAAATTTTGAAATATTTTAATTATATTTAATGATTAACAATTTTCTATATATTAATTATAATTTTAATACAACTAGCGACACGTAACGGGAAAGCGTGAAGCTCCATTATTAATTAACAATTACACCGAAAAATTAACTATTTTATTTTAGCAATTTATTTTATTTTATTCAAACATTTTATAATTGATTACTAATTAATATCATTCAGTAATTAGAAAAAACTATTGTTTTTAATTAATGAGCGATCGCCGCGCTATTCAAATGACGCGGCGCTCACAAAAAGCAATCTAAAAGTTGACCAATCGGAGGACAGTTTTTGTAACAACGGTGATAAAAGCTCACTGCTGATTGGGCTAATCTTGGGAATGAGGTGGGGTATAAAAGTGGGTACATTCGCGGGAAACGCCAGTCTGCGTTTGACAGCGGTTGAAATGGTTTGTTTTTGAATCGAGTTGCTGACAGTTCGGACGACGAGCATTTTCCAGAGGTACCGCTCTGATGGTTGAGCGACGGCATGCCGCGGCCATCTGACGCTTGAACTCGTACGCAACCAACGTTTGTAAACACGGTCCGGTTTACAATCGTGTGGGCTTACATTTGCGGTCACGTATACGAAAAGTAAAGTTCTCGCTGCCATCCGGAGACACGAAAATCAGGTTCGGTGAGAAGCAGACGATTAGGCCAAAGGTGTCTGGACATCACGGAGACTAGCAGTAGGCTGGTCTCGATGTTTCCAGATTCGATTCTGTGGCCCACCGATAGTGTTTTGATTTATATTTTTCATCCTTTTCAGAATCTAGCTAGTGTTGTAAAAATGTCCCCCCAAATTTTTTCTTCTATTCCAGTCTCATCGTGAAGAGCAGAAGACAGCGTAGTGTTTCAATTAACTTTTGGGGGTGGGTTTGTTAGTGGGCTCAATGCGCTAGGTTAGGGCGTATGGTTAGGAATGACATTTCCAATTTTTTGTTGTAGTTTTATTTTTCGGAGTGTATTGGGTTCAGCTTAATTTATATGGAAGTGTCATTCATTTGAAAAGAACAGTGGTGTTGATAGAACATATTTATAGTTCCATAGTTTAATGTTATGCTCTGTGGCTTAGATATTTTTGGAGCAGTAGTTTAACTTCGGTAACTACTGTTCTTTTCTAGCTAGAAAACTTCTAAAGTTGTTAATTTTTTTTTTTATTATTAATTCTGTTAATATAATTTACCACTCATTTGAGAATAGTTAAACCTATGCGCTTTGTTTGTGTTGATTTCCTTACAACTTGAATTTTAGATTTTGGTTTGTTGTCATGAACTCGATTTGGTGCAACCATGATCATCAGTTATAGAAACAATTATTTCTATAGTTGTTGGTCATGGTGTGGCAGCTTGGGATTTTGAATCTGGTTGCCGAGTTCATCGCGTTGAATGACAGGATCATCGGAATATCATTTTTAGCTTAGTTTCGCGATGGATCGCCAATCGTAAATGCATTGCGATGGATCCATCCGCTGGTGGTGCTCTTAGTTGTCGTACGCTTTTTTTATTATAAAGGGTGGTCCAATCTTCTGTCGAGTTCCCCGGGGTTGCTGACGACATGCTAAGAGTACTTTATCAGCGGTGTTAGCCGAACAAAACTCGTTCATAGATAACAGGCTATTAACGAGTTCAGAATGGTTAGCCTAATGATAAACATTTCAGGTACCCAACGTTGGAGCAGCTTAACCCAGAGTTGCATAGTAGGTAAGACTATGTGGCTCTGATGCACAGAGAAGAGGAATCGTCTGGCCGAGGTCTCGGATATGTCCCCCTGTCCTATTTAAAGTGTTTAGCGCCTTGTCAGGAGCACCGATGGTCTTTAGGGTCCTGTTAGTCTCTCTTGTCTTAGCTATCGGTTAGGCTCTATTTCTCCCTCCTGACAAGCGTAGGTTTTTCATAAAAATAAATCCAACCTCGGCTGGTCGCAACGTTGTAGCTTTTATGGGATGTGTTCTCGTCATCCAAAGTAGGAGTGTATAATGTAAGAGTTTAAAACGAGAATCGTCGTAAATCTTCAGTTTATTTTTCGTAAGTTCCAGGTTTCTTAGTTTAAGGTTTATATTATCATGACGTGGATTTTATCACCCTTCTCTTTTTCAGCCTCAAGACATCTTTCTGGAAAACCTCATGGAAGATAGTTTTGTTTTAAATATTAATTTGTTGTATGGCTTAAAAGCCACCTGACCTACACAATTTTTGGTGTGGCAAGTGGAGTAAAATGTGAACAACTGTGACATCAGCTACTTGCCAACCATTTTCACTGGTTGGGGAAGAAGCCATGTCACAGTTGTCAACATATTGCCCGATTTGTCATACGTATAAAATTGCGTCACAATTTTGTGTTGGCAAGTCTAGAAATGTTTGAGCAATTTGTGGTGTTAGCTTCTTGCCAATCAGTTTCCATTGGTTGGTAAACAAGCTAATGCTCAAGTTGTCAACAAATTGTTGAACTTGCCATATCTAAAATTGTGCAACTCTTGCCAGGTGACAGGTGGCCTTAATACTTGTTTGTAATTTTTCTTCAGTTGCAGGTGTTTTCTTATATCAGGATATGGATTCATAGGATTATTGTATTAGTTTTGTTGGTGACTATTTTGAACCAGCACTGGTTTTGTAAGTGAATATTTTGCATTAATGTTATTTATATTCATAATTTATTTTGTAATTATTTAATTTTAATCTTTTTTGTTTGTTCACAGGCCAACATCCATGTTCATTTTGAAATGCTGTCCTGCTGATGTCCCAAATATTTTGATATTTTTCCTGTCCTGCTGATGTCCCAAAAATATTTTGAAATATTTTTTATAGTATTTAAGTATAAACAAAATGTAATATTTATCAAAAAATTTATTTTAAGTATTGCTGTCAATTGTAATAATTTGAAATATTGGAAATGTAATTAATTTTTAAAAATAATGCATTTCAATTTTAAAATGTTAACTTTACATTAACTTGTTTCAATGTTCACTGTTATTTTTAATTATATTTTTAATTCTACTTGAAATTGTATGTGTAGAAAATTTATTTAAAAGTTATAATTTTTGTTAAAATAAAAAAATATATGACTTATTTTGAAATTTTTTTTGTGAATATATAATTAAGTGCAGGTCAAGTAAAGTATTGATGTAAAAATGAAGCCCAATAGTAAAGTAAATTTTAATTAAAAGTAATGTTAATGAATATAGTGGATTGAAAATAAGTGAATTCAGCTATTGTAATACTATTTTTATTTTTTATTTTTCAAAAATTTGTCGCATGCGGCCCGCGGGCCATGCTTTGGACAGCTCTGTAGACCATGGTCTGCGCATGCGTTTTAAATCTAGAGCACATTCTGTCCATAGTGTCTAACGGAAGGCCAGATTCCCTATGAATTGAACTTTTATATATTAACATGTTCAACGTTTCGCCACCCAATGGCGCCACAGGTATTGAAAATTGGATGTTATATACCGATAATATAAACCTATAATTAATTAGATAAATTCAATTAAACATATACATAATATAAATCATATAAGTGTATAAAATATATATAAATAATATTTATTTGTTTTTTATTTTTATTTATGGTCTGGCAGTTGTTCTTATGACATGGTCAGAGTCGACATTGGTTGCTGTCCAAAAGTTCAAGGATGGTAAATGAAGCAATCCAATAAGTGACATTGGTATACTGTTTTTTTGTAACTCCTAAACATGTTGGCTTCGTGGATTTTCGAACACTCGATTAAACATAACATGGACAGTGTGCGAGAAGAATGCATCCAGTGTCACGATTATGCCCTGCAAAGGCTGTCCATTTACACAGCAATTGCCCACTTGGACATGATGCTGAACACCCCAACTTTGCTCGAGGATGTCAACTCTCTGGTCAACGCTATGCAGTTGCTGGAACAAGTTTACAGTGAAATTCGTGTCAAGAGCAAATTGATAGTGTGTTTGATAACCAGCCTAAAAACAGCTATTTGCATGATGCACGTGAAAGACGACACGCTGAACGCCGAAGAGCTTAACGAGTACTTTCAGGACAACACTCGAGAGAACGTACGCATACTGCAAGACACCTTTGGCATTTCCGACGGCGACAACCTGAAATTGGTCATGGAAACCAATTCCAAGTTGCGTCGCATTTTCACCAAACTGCTGGAAAAGAAGGACTTCCGAGGCAAATACTTGAAGTCGAGGTTTGACAAAGACCTTCGCGGATGCTTGGTCAAATTCAGCAGACATTTGACCGCCTTCATATCGACGGTGGTCACGAAACTTCCGCCGTCGAAGCTCGACAACCTCCTTGCGGATCCCTCCGGCGACGTGGCGAATGAGATTTGCGACGACGAGAAATCGTTGGTTCTGCAAGAATTGGAAGGGACATCGGTGACGGAACAAAAACTCCTGAAAATCCTCGAAACCATAAAGCCTTGCGACGCGTTGTGAAGTTAACAAACTTGCCGTGCGCCCCTTAAAACACTACGAACCTACTGCCGTGCACAAGAATCTTTTTGTGAATGACGATGTTTACATTTTTTACTATACACGTTTGAGACTTTCGTCAAAACATATTTTGTTTTTTTTTGTCACATGCGTTTGTTTTTTGTAGCTTAACTAACAAAATACTTTGTAACATGATGAAAGTGTTTTCAACTCGGTGTGTCTCAAAAACTTTGAAACTTATTAAACACAAGTTGAAGCCATTCATTTCGGTATTTTAGATTTATTTAGTTTTGTTTTTGGTATAATTTAGACATGTTTAGTTTGTTTGTTTTTGATATCATCACTACTGTAGGATTACAATACAGCGATCTGTTGATTACCTAACAAAACTGGATCGAATTGCTATAGTGTTTTTGTTAATTATTGAGCATTGGCTTTGTTCCTACAGGTGAAGCCATAGGATTTCTGTTTAACAGTACATCCTAATTTGATGAATGTTGATTCAATATTTTCCGTTTTATTTTATGTCATATGACGTGCTGTAGGCTATTATATATATTAAAATCTTATATCACCAAACTTCCTGCAATGCACGGTGAGGGCTGGTTTTGCATAGCCTCGGAGATTTAAATTTTGTTTTTATTTTTAATATTTTCCTTTCTTTCGCCATGTTTGATTGCTGTATATGTAGTTTGTACATTTTATTAAACTATTTAATTTATTTTCATTTATTTATTTATTATTTATTTATACCAATTTTCGTTGAACATGTTTTCGAAAAATAGTGCTAAGCGAGGGATTAGTGTAGTTGAAAAATAATGGACCAGTTCATTACAAATTTATTAAATTTATTTAAAAATTTTTAATTTAATTTCAGATCATTAAAATATATATATACTAAGTTCATCATTATTATTCACTATGTAATTGTTCCTAAAGCAAACGGTTTATGTCTCGCTTGCCATCGCTGCTCGGCTGGTACTTTTCGCACCGATTTTGCACCGACTTTTTCATCTCCGAACGTCGGATTCACTTGTAACGTGATTTCCTTCAACTGCTCGATGATCAGGTACAAACTCGGGGATTCTGGCGACTTCAATGGCGATGTGGATTTCTCAATGTGTGTAGGAGTAGTAGTTTCCGTTTTCTGCACTTCCTGTAATTTAAAAACGAAAACATACATTTCAACATGTGCAACATCATAACCTAGGTAGGTAGATAATTGGGAGCTTTAACGAGGGCACCAACTGCCATTAGGTTTATTATTTGGCCCTCGGAATTTAATTCAGTAATGAGGTGAACAGGAATAAAGTTTCATGATGCGGGAAGAAATGAAAGAACCCTGAGAAAACCTGTCCCCGTAATGTTAGATCCCAAACTCGATCGTTATTTGAGGTGTTAATAAATTGTAAAAGTAACAAAATGTAATAGGTTACTAAGGTGGGGTGTTATGTTAAAAATGATTGTATAATACATTGATTTGTTACAGTAACAATACTACGTTGTATCTAAAAGAAGAAATACTGAATCCACATGGCACGAGGAGGAGATGAACTCGAGCCACTTGCACCCAAGGTGAACGCCTTAACCACCACCTTTGGTGTGAGTGGTTTGGATTAATCATAGCATAGTGCTTGAAAGGTTACCTTCATCAAATTCAACGGTTTCACCATGCGTGGTGTAATGTCGGCCGAGGTGTACTGCCGCCTCGGTTTGTTGTCAACCAAATTAAACTTGAGTTCGCTGGCATGGACACGAGATGTTACTAATTCAGTTTGAACCTACATTGACGACAACAAAACAACCCAATACTAAAAAAAAAGGTACTTTATGGTTAGCTGAGAGGCCCACTTATAGCGCTACTTGTTTATGGGTTTGGAGGCCAGTTTAGCTTTTGAACAAACAAAAATCATATTAAATACACGATTAATGAATTTAATAATCTATTAAGTATATTTTTGTTAAACTAAGCTAACCTGGCTTCCAAACCCCTAAGTACAAACAAGTAGCGCCACAAGTGGGCCTCTCGGCTAACCACAAAGTAGCAAAATAAAATGAATGTTTAAGAATAGGCTTTATATATTGTCACCAAACGTCGCCCTCACTCATGAGTGAAGCTAATTTAAATAGGTGTTTTGAAATTTGTTTTTTTATTTCACCAGATGGTGCCCTACGTGTTCACTCACAACTAACGGACATCTCACCAGTGAAGCTAATATATAGCCTATAAAAAACAGTTCATAACCATTTATTCACGATATGTTATACAAAAACTCACCGTGATATGATCGAACAATTTGTATTCCTGAGATCCCAACGGACACTCCACAGTGATTTTGAACGACTGCTGTGAAACTTTCCCGTTTGCCCAATCAACTTCACCATCGACAACAAACGCCACCTATGGATAAATTTTTTTTAAAACTCCATCTTCGCTGTGTCCTGGTCTCGTAATAAACCAAATATTCACTTACCCGATTTTCCTTGTTGACCAGGTAAACTGGACCTTTCAAAGCATATTGTGGAATGTATACCAACAACCCATTGGCTCGTATCGAAAAGATGATGGCGTTGACGATACATTTTTCATCGTCGGGATCTTTATCTTTGAAGTACATCGTTTGGAACAAGTGCTGCGAAGCTTTCTGGCAATTTTGAGATGCCTACGAGAATTAAACAAACCAACATTAGAATTTCTCATTTACGTCGAATCAAATTCCAACTGCGGCCCTTGTCCCTTATCTGTCCACTACTATAAAGTATGAGGTGCCATGTGTCTATGGGTATTGACACCAGTTTAAGTTAATAACCCCATAAGCACCATGTCCGGCAAATAAGAGATAAGGTCCTCAATCGATTCTTACGCGATGTTTGGAATTGATATGATCGCAAAGCTCTTGCAATTCCAAATTTAGCATCAGATTAGGAACTTGCGTCTCGATGTTCAACGCTGCTAACAGAAGCCTATGTACCTACAAAACGTACATTTCTGTATGATTACACAATTTAAGTTCTAAATTTTTTTTTTAAACTTTAGTGTCGGCTTACCAAGATGTCAGCGTAACGACGAATGGGTGACGTGAAATGCGTGTATTTGCACAGCGCTAACCCGTAATGATAGTATTCTTCGGGAAGAAACGATCCAGTCGAGAAATATTTTGCCACCATCATGCAATGAACCGTCATCATTCTCATAAGCTTCGAAAGAAAAACAATAAAAAAAAATTCTGGTTTATACAGGGTGTTCCTGAAATGTCTAGTCAAATTACCACAGATGCTACTCAAATAAAAGCAAACAACCTCATAAACAAGGGTGCGGAAATGAGTCCCTTCTGAGATAACACAGGGTGAAGACACATAGATGCATAGTCCTATGGTCTCATCTAAAGTAAATAAAGCACAGTAGTGACTTTTATTTTTAACGCTGATTGGTTCTCAGCACCATCCAATGGCATGAAATTTCAATCGGACACCCATGGACACCAGGTTGAAAGAAAAACTTTTCCTGCATGGGTTGAGAACTTTTCCAGTTTTAAACTGGTGCATTCCAACCATTCCGGCCTACTTAGTGGACACCCAAAGACACCAGGTTTTTCCTGCATGGGTTGGGAACTTTTCCAGTTTCACCGTGTCATGACCCACGTGTTACAGATTAATCTTGCTTATCTAGCTAATTAAGGTTTACTTTTTGCAACA
>JAQIWH010003489.1:0-19777 GCA_034695005.1 Cryptops parisi | reverse complement strand
TAAATTAATTTGTATTTGTTTATGTGTGCTTTTTGTTTTTTGATCCAATGTTTTGAATCGCCCCCCCCTGGAAAATTCTGGATCCGCCCCTGAATTTGAGAGAAATTCAGGTCCATGCTGTCTGCAAAGTTCTTAGCTACTTAGTTCTTAGTTCTATCCTGCAACTTTTCTTACTTTATCCGAAAAGTCTTACATACTTTGGGAGTGGGATAAATTGCTTGTTGGATTTGCAGCCTGCAGACAACAAGGTGGTAATCAGTTGACAGCTCAGCTCCTCTTTTTACACAAACATTTATTACGCGGGGCCTCAGGTCAGCTGATGCAATAAAGAAATCAATCAATGACCTCTGGCCACAATACTCACGTTGCCATGTGTACTTGTGTATGTTCCGGTGATAGAAAAAAGTGTTCTTAATTGACAGGCTTCTCAAAGAACAAAAGTTTAAGATCAGCCTACCAATCGCATTAAGTTCAGCATTGCCGTTTCACCCAATCACGCCCCTCTACGTTCAGTCATCGACTCTCACATGAGCATTGAAGACCTCGAGAAGCAGTATAGAATTAGTGGATGACAATGTTTCCACTGCTTGTTCCACCTCATCCAGGAAAGTAGGGTATTCCTGCTCACTGTTAGGTGCATAAGCTTAAATTAAAACCAAGGCCACGCTCCCAACCCTGAGCCTGAGCACCGTCACCCTCTCATTTCTCAGCATCCATTCAATCACTTGATCAGCCATTCGGAGACTTGTGAGTATCCCCATTCCCGCATGTGCTCAATCAGCAGAACCAACTCCGGAGTTGAAAAGCTTCTACCCCTGGTCAAGGTTTTGCATGCCTTTTTCCCTCAGTTTGGTTTTGAAGACGCCAACTATATCTAGTTGGTATTTAGCAGTTTTCTTCACCAATTCAGGTTCTTTGTCACGCAATGACCTAACGTTCCAGATACCTATATCCAAATGCGCGTGTCGTTGTCGAATCCGTGTTATTCCATCCTTCGTTCCATTGTGGCGTTGCGCACCACCACCATCCACGGGACAAGTTGTGGGCCAGTCGCTGCTTTCCTGTTTCTCGTTCCCTGACCCAGGTTGTTCTCCAGGGAAGGAAGAAACGGCCACCAGATGCTCGCAAACGAGCTCCACCCCCAAGTCTAGCTCCAGGGGTGTGCCCTGGCATCCCTTTTCCAAGAAAGGTTGTTCCAGGCAAAGTTGTTCAGATTTCAAGATAAATTTTCATAAGAAATAATGTAAATTGAATTAATTCGTTCAAGATCTCTTACAATTTAACCAGTATAAAACATATTAAGTATCTATTTAAAAATCCTATTGGTTAATAATAATAAGTAGATTTAATTCCAACAGTTAAATATTTGCGCATTTATAATAGTGCATACATAAAAATATTGTTATTTTTTTATTTCTTTTATTTTATTTTTTATTTTTTTAAAATTTTTTTTTAATTTTATTGAAGGTCACGTCTTGGAGAGACAATTATTACAGGTGATGGCATATACTGCTCATTTAAAAAGTAAATGTTTAAAACAATGTTTTTTAAAATGTATGCATATCCTTTTACAGCATTCTTTTTTACATATAAATGGAAATTTTCTTAAATAGAGTGGAAGGGAATTCCACTTTGCAATAAAAACCAACGGGTACCTGGATAAGGAGTTTTTGGTATGGACTCCTTGAATCTTTATTGTATATTTATTGTTTTCTCTGCATTTTGCATGATCTGTAACCCAATTACTTAGGAAGGAGTAAGGATGTTGTGTATTGCGTAGGGCACGCACGAATTCGATATATAGATTATATTGTGCAACTGTGAGTGAACTAACAAGTGAAAGGATTATACAGATTTCTTAGAACAGGAAATCGAATGGAAAAATTGTGAGAAAAATGGTTTTAATGTGTAAAAAACTAGAATTTAATTTTTATAGAGTTTCAATAGTATACAATTCTAATATGAATATAACTCTGTATTACTAAAACAATACTCTAATTATACAAGTGTTTTAAAAATATTCTATTCAAGTTATGTAAGTACTTTTTAAAGAAAAATGGTGTTATTGTAATCATATTGGTGCAGTTTCTTTAAATATTTCCCTAGTGCTGTATCACATTGTACAACTGAATTTTAGTTATCACTTGTCTTATTTTTTTATAGAATGTTCTGCTTACAATGTTTGTTTTTAAATCAATTTTGAAGATAATAGATTACTGTTGTCGTTGTGTTTGTAAATACATATTCTTGTTTGTTAAAACATTTTTTTGTTCGTTAATACATTACTGTTGTGATATTACTGTATTTGAAAATTTTGTTAAATAAAGTAATATTTATTTTTTTATTTGTAAATCAAATGACATTTCTTTCAACTTATACTTAAGAAAACAAAAAAAAGGAAAAATAAAGAGAAAAAAAAATAGGAAGCTGAACTGAAGGGACAGCTGTAGGCACAGGGGCAAATGTCCCTGCAATGTTTAGTATTCTGTAGATGGGGCACGTTCATATTTTGTTAGTATTTAATTAGTACCAAAATTCCTCGGCTGGACCTTTGGTGCCTTGCCTTTGGTGTCGTGTTTGAAATGGCGCGTATGAATGGCGTGGTTTGTTTCGTATGTCATGTCATAGTCGGGCTTCCTATATAAAATAGTAGCAGTCAGTCTAGTACCCGAATAACTAGTGTCAGTTAATTAGCTCCAGTGTGCTACTCACAATTAAACAACATGAGCAGTGAATCGTTGAATAGTATGTCCAACTCTGCGACGAGTGTAGTTGACGATTATTATGACAATGATGACAAAATAGATTCTTTATTTTGGTACATCGTTGTTTTCACTTGGATGTTTGCCTTCACACCCATGATAATGAAAATGGTAATTTCATTTGTGTGTTAATTTGCATGTTCAGTACGTACTTACTTTTCTTTAGGTACCGTATTACAACTACTTATGCCATGCCAAGGAAGTGTCGTTCGACATTTTCAGTACAGATTTCATCTTTAATTGTCAGTTGTTGAGCATCGGTAGTGTTTATTCGGTGGTATTATAGTTTCAACTTGTATCTTTTGGACAGTTGTTACAACCGTTTTTCATGGAAACCGAGGGAGAACGTAGCTTGTCGAAACAGATGTCCGAGTTAAAAATCGAAATGAAAGGCGTCAACAAAGTGGACGAGTTTGCCAAATATGCCAAACTACAACGCAGAGTGAACAAGTTGAATGAAGACATGAAATCCCATTGTAAGACCCATTTAATAGATTTATGTCTAGTAAGAAGTAAAGACGAGTGATTGATCATTGGCGACACTCTCTTTCTCAGGCCCTATGAGGGGGTTCAGAGGGTACATTGTACCTGGGCCTGCCTGGCCCTGGAACAAAAGTATTACACAGAGAGAAACTAGTATTAAAAAATTAAATTATAAACAAGATTGCTGGTTTAAAAAACAAACAGCAAAACAACAACAAAAAACCGACTAAGCATAAACTATCGCAGCATATAACGTGCACTCTATTCGTCTATAATATAGCCAGTGTCACTCGTGAGACTAAGACAAATCCATAGCCACCTCATTTATCATAACTCATCAAGAGCATTTGGGTGGCTGCCAAAGATGCCGGAGCTGACTTTTGAAAGGGGGCCCCAAAACAAACTTTGTATCCTCTGAAACTATTTCTCTCAGAGGCCCTGCTCTTTCTGCTGCATGACACACTCGGACTCGGAGATTAGTTACAATGAATAGACATCATTTGTAAGATTGGAATGCAACTTGAACAATGTTTCCTCTCTATGTGGCATTATGCAAGTCTATTGCAAAATAGGATTTTAAGTGTTAACCACACTATCTTATTAGTGACACTGCAGATTAAAATCTGGATCACGAAAGGTGTCCAGTTGTTTAAGTTTAGCTTATTACCTATGGAAACCACTCAACTAATGAACTGCTTTTTTGTTTTCCATTACCAACCATAAACTTTTCCCACTTAGCCAATGCTCGACTGGCCACTATGCTGAAGATGAAAGTGGCAGCTAATTTAATCTTTCATCTGTTGAGCGTAAGTGACTCGTCATCTAGTGACTTTAATATCACCACCACCAATGCAGATAGTTTTATTAATCCATATGCGTGGGTCTAGGGTCTCGTGTTTGTGTTTATTTTGTGGAACTATCGTCACAGTCCTGTCATCCAAGTCGATGCCGCTTGGCTTTTTCCTCTGAACAGGATCCTTGCTTATCCTGCAACCTACGAAACAGGTGATGACCCAAGTGGCTTAATTTACACATTGAGTGTTTTCTTCCTACCTTGTGAGTTGAGATGTCAACGTGTTCCTTTGTGTTCAGGTGCCGTTAGCACAATGGTTTGGTTGGCCATATCGACGACTGTTGCTAAAATGACAGCGAGGAAGTTTTCTTGACGTTTCAACTATTCCAACATGTGGACACTTTTTAAACTGTTATCAAGATGAGTAAAACAACATTCATTGTAACAAGTTAATGCAGTTTATCATTCGATACAAATCATTAACAAAACTTTTTTCGTTTTTGTTTTTTAACCATAAATAGGAAGATCTTTGGTACACTGAAAAATAAATAAATAAATGGCAATAAGTTAATTTTCTTGTACATCCAACTCTTTTGTTGATGTGTTTTTTTTATACAACAAATGTAATACTTTGCTTAGCAACAACCAAGTTAATTTTTTATAAATTACTTATGGAAATGAAGACGAAAAATGGTCAGTGACGTTTAAAACAATACTGAGGAGGTTCCATCGTCGGCAAACAGACTGGGAATGTTTTTGGACATTCTACGTTCGCGTCCTTGCTTCGACGCTAGTTGAGTCGACGGCATGTTGTTGTTGAACAGATCGATAAATTTGTCCATTTCAGGATCGTACAGTTCTTGTTGCTGTTTGGATGACGTGTCGCTTTTTATGAACGTTGTTTTTTCGAGTGATCCGAACAACTGGCGCATGAGGTTCGATTTACCCGCTTTGTTGGGAAACGCAGGAGGAAGCCCGTGCGTGGACACAATGCCGTCTTCCTCTTGTACGTTGGACCAAAAAGAGAACGCTTCTTGATCGCCAAATCCGATTCTTCGCCCATGACGACTACGGACGGGGCTTGTGGAGGAATACGACGAGTCCACGGGAGGAAGCATCTGCGTCGATTCCCTGTTGGAAGTTCGAAGTGAAATGTGGGGAAGTTGCAGACTCTTGTTCAACGAAACGCTGTCGTCCGTGACCACAAACGTAGCGTTGGTGTTGCCGGAGTCGGAAGCATCCTTGCTGGAGTTAAACGAAGTGCCATTCTCGGCATCTTGGGTGAAATGTTGCATTTGCATGCCTGCCAACACAAATTTTGTACATTGTTTAAAATGACCAGTTGATGAGTGAGCTCATCACCAACAACTTACTTTCCAACGGATTGATGCCATCGTTGTCAACACGATCGTCACTGGTGCCCATCGAGTCAAAATGCACGCCCATGGTACGCTGCAACTGCGTCGTCATTTCAGGAGTAGCCTCCTCGTAGATGAGAGTATTAGTCTGATGATGCAAAAATACTCAATTAGATGAGAAATTGGTTTCATTTATGTTTTCGTACGAATGACAGTTGACACAATCACCCCCAAAGTTTCTCGGTCGTAAATGTTGTCGTACGCGGTGTTCCTGGTCGGCTTAGTGTCTTTCGCCAAATCCATCTCTTTCCTCTGATGTTGTACCTTTGTAGCTATGGCAATGGGAGTGGTCGTGGTGGACAAACGAGGACTTCGCGTCACGCGGCTCGTGTAAATGTTGCGAATCTCCAGTTCCCGTTCTCTCTCCTGGAAAAGTTTCAAAGGTTAAAAATCGCCCTAAAACTGGGGCCAAATTTTTATAGTAATACCTTCAATGCCATGCGCAGTTGGTCGACGTGTTTGCCAAGTTCGGTCATTTTGGACTTTGTTTCTTTGTGTCGGGCAAATTCAATCGACAACTGGTGCTTGTAATTCTTATCCGTAAGTTCTAAGCGCCTTTGCAGCTCCTTCGAACGAATGTAGATACAAGATTTAAGTGTCGAAACGCTTCATGATGCGCAAGAGATTTAGCGTAGCTAGCCCTAACCTAACCTGGATGGTCTTGTCTTTCTTGGTCAGTTCGGCTTGCAGCACTTGGGCTTTTTTGCCGAGAGCGTTACGCTCGCCTAGGCACTGGTCGCGCACGATCGCCTGCAGCCGCTGGAGTTGCAATCTCGTTCGTTCCAATTCCATCGTTCTCTCTCGCATGGTTCGGTCGGATAATCGATATTTCTCGCTTGTCTTTCGAAGTTGATCTCGCAAAGACCTCACCTATGACGATACGCGTACAAAAATTGTTGTTTTTGAAACTCACGAAGCAAAATGTCTACACGCACGAGTGTGTATTTTTACTACCTCTTCTTCGTGACACCTCATCAACATGGGAAGTTCTCCTTCGTTGCCTTCGTAACGTTTGAGAGCGACGGATTGCCGACGTTGGGTTCTTTTGAGTAGCTTGTTTTCCGATTCCAGTTCCTAAACGAGAAAGGCACACGTCGAGTGAAAGGACAACAAGCAAACAAACAAGATGAAAAAAACCTGCTACCTTAATTTTCTGATTCAGCAGCTTAATTTCATTTTGCAGATCGTTGAGTTTGAAGCGGCGTGCCATGGAAGCTTTTTCTATCAAACTATTGTCCTTCGTCGTCGTCGGTGGCTTCACCACGCTAGTTGGACAAGGGAAATTCCGCTTGATCCGGCGCTGAGCTAAGTTGGCGTTGGGAAGCGACGACGACTTGGCTTTTCCTAACAAAAATAGTTATTATTTTACTACCAGCTCGAGTACCCCGCCACGATGCCACACCTGCAGATTCGACACGTTTTCATCCCAACGTACACGGATCGGTAAAAATGAGTCGAGTTTTCCACGGCTTTTAAGATTTACCAAGGATTGAAACGGAATACTCACGAGCTGTCAAAGTCAATGGTTGGGGATAGCGAGGAGCCCTGTTGGAAGGGCTCGGGTGGGATCGGGTCCCCGAGGCAGCTCTGGTTAACTGTTCGGGAGTTTCGTGAGGCGAGTCCTCCAAAGCACCGCTGCTACTGCTGGCCCCTCGACTGAATTCACTCTCATCACTGGGGAAGGGGTCCTCCTCTTTCTCTCCTTTGCCGTCACCGCCTCCTCCTCCTCTTCCTTCATCTTGATCGTTGGGAGGAGGAGAAGACGAACAACAACTGTTAGAAGACGACGACGACGACATCCACTCTCCTCTTCTCCACTGGCCGGCCTTCTACTTGGACGTGCAATTCATTTAACCTAATAGGTTATTGATGATTTCATTAATCGATAGAACTGATCTAATAACTTGAGTCATGGATTAATCCATTAATGGACTGTACCTGCATAAGAAGTACGTATTGGATTATTGAATGGTCCCCCCATAGGCAAATTCACTTGGGAATGTTGGACTTGGACGATCCCCGATCGATGGGTTTTTACTCTTTTTAATTGTGCTAATCGTGAAGGTTAATTAACACTTAATTATTGAAGCCGTTATATATTAATGCACTCTTGCTTTAATGGACACGCACAAAGTAGTCGTTTTCTTTAAAATTCTCACTTTTTGTACCAATTCCTTTTGCAATTCTCGCCGCCTCGTAGTTCGTACCCCGTACACTACAAGATATTTACATTTTTTTTAAAGCTGACACGTCAACGTCACGTGTTGCCTATCCCCGCCAATCGGAACCAAGTTCCGCCATTGGTATTTTCAATTGGAAAACGGTAAAAATTCAAACAACGAGCGAGCGAAGGAAGTCTTTGAACGGTGTAGGCGTGTACTAACGCGTAAGTTAAGGTGATTTCTTATCACTCGTCGAAAAGAGAAAAGTGGACATGAGTCGTTATACTATAACAGCTTATGGTCAAAATGATAAAAAAAGAGGGGTTGATTGGCGTTGGCTCAGATCAGCTCACTGACATGACATGCAACAGTGCGAGCTGCTCGTTTTGTTACATCGATTTAGACACGTGGTTAAAGGTGCGTGTAACGAGTCAAATGCCGGTGGGTACTGGACTGTACTCGTAGCTACGGTTGGTGTGGTTATTAAAAAGCCTCTTCACGATTTCCATGATTGGAGAGCCTTTGCGGATGATGCATTCATGTATCTATCTATCGTCCCTCCCTGTCTGTATTGGCTGGACTGGAAATGCCGTCTCTAGTCTATTGGAAACTAATCTCGCCTATAAATTGTTTGTGTGTAGAACGCGGGGCACGGATGATGAACTTGAATTTGAGAACGGTAAAAAATGAACCTATTTTAACGTCACTGGCATGGTGCTATTGAGTGCCCGTTATAGTCAGTTGACGTCATTGATGTAATCATTTTTTGTTTGGGTTGAGTTAACCTTACCTGTATTATGGATAGATTGGACTGGTTTTATTAACAGAGTTGTTATTTGCTAGACCAAGTGATTTAGAATTCTCCACCCGAAAATACATGATGAATTAAAAATCCAAGGTGGAAAATAAAGATGAATAAATGTCCTACCTTGGACCAACTGACCGGCCGGGTAGCTTGAAGATATAATAATAAAAAAGGGGGCGAAACGTCGGTTATTTTTCATCTTCAATCTACCCGGTCAGTTGGTCCAAGGTGGGACATTTTTTCAACTTAGACCTTGGAGTTTTAATTTTTAATTAGACCAAGTGAGTTAACATTGGCTATGACATCAGCTGTCCAAAACGGCATAGCCTCCTTTGCCAACTGGATAGTGGTCGAACCTCGTTAAACCGCCCTTGGCCACAAAAGTGCACGGAACAAAACTTCCTTGACGTGTTAATTTTTCGCGATAAAATGCCACGCCACTGTCCACCAACAGCCACACAAGTACTCTTTGTAGGGAAAAACTATTTGTTTAAACCGCCAAAATGAGAAAAGACCAAATGGAAAAGTTAGAAACATTCAAAAACAAAAATCCCACGGCAAGTTGGCAATCAATAGCACACTATTTTTTGAGTCTTCCTGTCAATAATCTGTCGGGGAGCCATACGTGACATCATCATCATCATCATCATCATTTTCAGGCCTGCTTATCCCAGAGGCTCGCCAGGGTCACGGTGGGCAAGCCCATGCAGCACGGACCGCCATGTTGTCCGATCCTCCGCCGTCGCACCAACATCGACCCAGCTGTTGAAAGAGACCCTCTCACAGACTGGGAAGACATTTCGTGACAATTTTAGTGATAAACAAAAGATGGCCTGGGTTGGAAAATTCTCTTCCTGATACTGATTGTAAAATATACCTTGTTCATAAAATATAACTTCATGAAATGTTTGCATGGTGCAGTGACAAATCTTTTATAAAACTAATGAAGAGTAGCTTCAGGGCCTCGAAGTTTTAGCTACTAGCGACAAATCTAGCTACTTTCATGACTAGCTACATTTTTTTAAAATTTTGAGTGTTTAGAAATATATTTCACATTTTTTGCACAGGGTCTATGAGAGAGGCGTGCAGAGGGTACATTGTACAACCTAGGTCTGTGGCCTGCTTGGCCCTGGACCAAAAGTATTAACCACAGACTAGTATTAAAAAATTAAATTGCAAACAACATTGTCGGTTTAAAAACAAAACCATGTAAAAAATCATGTAAAATATTTTTTCCTTACACAACTACAAAAAAAAAATACTACTAATTATCTCATGCATGGGTCTACCTAACTTAGTAGGTAGCAATATGTTTACCCTATGTCCATATTCTTTATTATTAATACATTCAATTATACATGAGTGTCATTAACCTATTTTCTTAGTAATTGACTATTGTAACAAAATAAAAATAGTATTACCCCTCCTACCTAGGTCTATGATTGACCTAGATCAAGGGATCTCCAACTTTCATGGACCTTGGACCCACCTTTATGAAGTAGCAAACACTGTGACCCATCTAGCTTATGTTATGGAAATGAGAAAAGGAAAAAATGGTTGTTTATTAGTACATTTTACTACTACTACACCAAAGCAAATTAATGTAGTATAAATTCAAATTCTAATTTTTTACTTCAACTTTTTATATTTGGCGACCCACCAGTGGGTCCCGACTCACGCTTTGGGAAACCCTCACCTATAATAGATAATTCTTCAATGTAGCAATTTCTAGCGACTTTTTGCCTAACAATTCAGCGACATCTAAAGACTTTTCGTCTTTACCAGCATTAGTTACATCTAGCTACTTTACTTTCTGAAACTGATCTCGCGAAATCATGTGTGCAAGTGCTGGTAACACAAGTGGAAATAGATTTGATGATTTAAAATCATCAAATCACATCAAAATCTGATTTATGATCAAAATCAATAGCAGAAAAATTATTTAAATCAAAAATCACAAAAAATGATTTTAAATCATTCCCAACCCCCTGCCTTGTGCAGTCGATTACATGTAATAAAATCAAGAAAGAAAGGGGCCCAAAACAAACTTTGTACCCCCTGAATTATTTCTTTCAGAGACCCTGTTTTTGCATATTTTTTTTTTTTTTTCAAATTAATTTTGCTACATCTAACAATTTAGTGACAGCTAGCGACTTTTTGCTTAACAATTTAGCGACATCTAGCTCAATTGTCTTCGCTTGTTGTGAAGGGGCCCCATAATAGTTCAAGCTTCAGGACCCCAAAACTGTGGTAGTGCCCACTACCACTTTTGTGTTCAATACCAAGGGTGACAGCTTAATGAGGTTCGACTGTGATTATTAAGCTACCCTGAAGCCTGTTGGGTTTGGGTTGAACCTTGAAGATTCTGGATTCTACGTTCCACTTGACCCAGTGTGTCAAGCTGACAGCAGCGTCGTTTATTTTTGGCCAAAATCACATGAGTCCAGTTGTTTGTTTTTTTTTACCATGTCTTCGAATTTGTCTTATAATTGGCACACACTAATTTCAGTTTCTCTTGTCTATGGTAGAAAAGAAATCCCAACGCTTCATTTTTCCATTTGGTGCAGTCAGTCGGTCGCATAGGCAAATTGAGCTGCTGGTTTTTTTGGCTGGACGTGATTCTTCACTAGTTAACCGTTGATGAAAGATACTAGTGAAACTTTTCCAATAATCGT
This sequence comes from Cryptops parisi, assembly GCA_034695005.1. Lineage (NCBI taxonomy): Eukaryota > Metazoa > Arthropoda > Chilopoda > Scolopendromorpha > Cryptopidae > Cryptops > Cryptops parisi. The sequence continues at coordinate 8,679 of JAQIWH010003489.1, read as the reverse complement.
TTGCCTCTACAGTAAAGACGTTCTGCAAGATGCCTCCTAAAAGCAAGAAAGTATGTTGTTAGTGTTTGAGTGGAACTGTTACCATACCATACCATCCAGTCTTAATTAATTTTGATTCCTTGTTTTCCTGCTTAACAGAATGCAGACAAGAAAGCCAACAAAAGAAAAAGAAGCGATGATGACTCGTCGGATGAAGAACAAACAACTAAAGTGGGCAATATTTTCTTTCCATTGATTTAAGAGTGAACTGACTATGTTCGTTATAGAACGAGTAACGTGCATATAAAATGATAGGTAGATGAAATTTGTTGAACAGCTAGTGTTTGTTTATTGTAGATAACAAAGAAAACCAAGGCCCAAGCCAATGATGATGATGATGATGATGATGTGACTGAATTCAATCCTAACTGCGATCGGCTTAGCCCTGATGGAAATACGTGGAATTTTAAAGTTGCATCATGGAACGTTAACGGAATTCGTGCTTGGATTCAGGTATTTTTTTCACGTTGCTCGAGTCATGTAGAATTGCTACGTTTTGCTTGGATTGGGGTTAGCTCAGTTGAACCCATGTGCTGCTGCTGCTCATTTGTAGCACATATAAAACTTATAAAATTTCCTGTTATTTATCCATCTTGTTAGAAAAAGGGTCTTGACTATTTGAGAAAAGAAAATCCTGACATTTTTTGCTTGATGGAAACCAAGTGTTCCAAGGAAAAGTTGCCGTCGGAATGCCAAGTGGATGGCTACACCAATTACTGGTTGTCAGGTGACACGGATGGCTATTCTGGGGTTGGGTTATACACGAAACAGGAACCGAAAGAAGTTAAATACGGCATTGGTAAGGAACAAACGAACGAACGAAGACACCCGTCTGTTTATTGAGTTTCACTATACTATAAAAAAGCAATCTCGTATTTCAGCCGAACGGACCAATCAGTGAGTAGGCACGATCCCTGATTGGGTCGCTCGGCTGTAATAGATTCAACGTTGAAATACGAGTGTGATCTATGGTTTAGATTGGTTTAAATTATTTATGGCTGAATTTTACAACTCTGTTTTAAAGGAATGGAGGAACACGACAAGGAAGGGCGTGTCATTACTGCAGAGTACGACAAGTTTTATCTGGTGCTTACATGTACGTCTCTTTATGCCCCCCAATTGTGTCGACTACATCGATTTTAGTCTGTTTGTAGACAAACATCGTGTTTGTTTTTATCATTAGATGTTCCTAACGCTGGGCGTAAATTGGTACGCTTGGATTACCGCAAGAAATGGGACATTGATTTTCGTAATTACATCAAAGATTTAGACAGCAAAAAGCCTGTCATCCTGTGCGGCGATCTCAACGTTGCTCATAAGGAAATTGGTAAGACGCGAACATTTATATTTTTCGTTGACAGTGTGTGTGTACACAACCTCATGATGGTGCTGTTGCTATTTCAGATTTAGCAAATCCCAAAACGAACAAGCGAAATGCTGGCTTCACTCAGGAAGAACGAGACGCATTCTCCGAGCTTCTGGGTTCCGGCTTTGTGGACACGTATCGTCTTTTGTATCCTGAACGGACTAAAGCTTATACCTTTTGGACGTACATGATGAATGCGAGAGCTAAAGATGTTGGCTGGTAATGACTGCAGATTTTGGTTTTGTTTCGTTTTAAGAAACGTATTTCCATTAATTGGTGTCGATGTGTTTGCAGGCGCCTCGATTACTTTGTTGTGTCCGAAAGGTTGAAGCCTGGCTTGTGCGATTCAACGATTCGTAAAAATGTTCTCGGTAGCGACCACTGCCCAGTTACTTTGTTCATGGCATTTTGATTCCAATTTCTGTGACTCAACATGGACACGTTGACATTCCTAGAATTTCCCCTATTTTGTTCATTTAGCGTTGGATTCTTTACTTTGAAATTGGAAGAAAACTAACTACGTGTAAAAAATTGACTAACTGTTTGATATTTCACTTTGTTCCGAACCTACTTTTCATTCCAGTCGTTATCATCGTTGATGACCTTCCGTGAACAAATACTGTATTTCACTGTTATGAAAAGATGATGGACCAAACAAGAAAGAAAACAAAACCAACTCTAAAAACTACTTGTCTCTATTTTACAAGTGTTAGCACTATCTCCAAATCTTGGTAGTCTTGATTTAAAATGTCAAATAGTAGTGAGTCCTACATGTATTTTAACTAGTATAAAAATTGTGATATGAAATTCTTCCATAAAAAATCTTCTTTTTATTTATTTCAAAGTTTTGTGGTTTTTTGACATTCGACGAACCAAGTAGAATGTCTTTGTGGTGGATCATCCAAAAAAAATTCCAATGGTGCGAGTGTTTTATTTTGTTTAAACTTGTGCAGATAGGCCATATGAAATACAAGTCTGAAGATGAACTTCATTAATCCAGCATTCCATCCATAATCTGCCAATTTTCTTGGCCTACTAAAATAGCTTAGGACTGCGTAAGGACGATGATTTTGGTTAGTCTCGACTAGAGGGAGGGCCCGTTCACCATTTTGTGTGGTCGCTAAGCTGAGAAGCAGTTTCAACCCAGTTTCAATTTCAACATTTATTAGGAGGCAACTGATATACCTTATCATCCATCGGTCGTCTTATCTTCTTAACTTGCTGACAGTCATGACATCGTGTTAAGATGGGTTTCACGAAGAAATCATCAGCAGCTGGTTGTCTGCTGCAGTTTACGAACTGCCGTCTTTTACGCAAACACCAGATTGTCCGTGAAGATCTGTGGATTCGAAACGGAAAGGTGGTCGACCCAGAACCCATTTATTTCGATGAACGACTTGTTGCTGACAAGGTGTACGATTGTCACGGACTTGTCATTGCTCCTGGCTACATTGACTTGCAAATTAATGGTAATAGGAAAACAATTGGTCGAGTTTAATTAGAATTGGTTGGATTCATGTGGTGTATGTACCCTATTCGAATAGGCGCGTTTGGATACGATTTTTCGTGTAACGCTAGTGCGGAAGAAGCCTTGGATCGTGTTGCCAAAGGACTTTTGGCTCATGGCGTAACGTCGTTTTGTCCCACTGTGATCACGTCGTCGCAAGATGTGTATCATGAAGTAACGTGGTTTCTTTACTTACTTATTATGTATGGTGATCGGTACACAGAGGAGGACTCTAATGCCGCTTCTTTGAAATTTTCGTTTCCTAGATTTTGCCAAAAATGCGCAAACGTGCGGGAAACCAGGATGGTGCTACTGTTCTAGGTAGCGTTATACATTTGTGCTCCGCACCACACTCCGTTAGCTAAACGGAGACGCTAAGAAAAACATTACCTAGTTGTGAATTTTTGAAGTTGTCGGAATGCGTTTTGTAGTTGATGTTCATTCTGTTTGAAAGGTATTCACCTTGAGGGACCGTTCATAAGCAGCGAGAAACCTGGCGCCCACCCGGCTGACTTGATAAAAAGTTTTGACGGTGGTATCGGTGACGTCCAGCAAACTTACGGGTACCTCGACGATGTACGCGTGGTGACGTTAGCTCCCGAGCTTTCCAACGCCTGCAGCGTCACCGGTGAACTCACTCGGAAAGGGATCATGGTTTCCTTAGGTGAGTGAGTGCTTTTCTCCAATTGATTTGGCGCATCATGGAGGTGGATTTTTAAACGGTAATTATTATAAACATCAGGTCATTCGGCTGGTAGTTTAGCAGATGGAGAAGCTGCCGTTCACGCTGGCGCCACGTTCATCACTCACCTGTTCAATGCTATGCTTCCTGTGAGTTGGCAAGTTGGCCCTCGTACGTAGCCCCCTTTGAGATGGTATGGTCGTTTGGGTGACTGACTCCGAGTTGTGTGTGTCTTTATAGTTCCATCATCGTGATCCAGGGCTCGTTGGATTGCTGGCCAGTGAAGCTATTCCTCGACATAGATGCATTTATTACGGTATCATAGCCGATGGAATTCACACCCATCCAGCTGCTTTGCGTATTGCTCATCGCGTTCATCCCAAAGGTAATTTTGGTTAAATAAAATTTCACGCAACGTAGTATCTATTAAATTTCCTTTTTCTGCTCAGGATTGGTGCTCGTTACCGATGCGATAGCCTTGATGGGTCTCCCCCCTGGCAAGCATCACATAGGGAAGCAACTCCTCGAAATTAAAGACAACAAAGCTCTTGTTGTTGGAACGGACACGTTGTGTGGAAGGTCTCGATTGGAGTTTGTTTCACTAAAGCTAAACAATTCGCTAAAAGCAACAATGACAAACAAGCATTTTTTTTATAGCATTGCCACGATGACTCAATGTGTCAAGCATCTCATGGAAGCAACTGGTGAGCCATGTGAACAAAATTGATCCCTACGTGAAGTGAAATTGGAGGTTTATAATAAGATGATTTTAAATTTATATGACACCTTGCGTTAGGTTGCAGTACCGTCGAAGCGTTGGAAGCCGCATCGCTTCACCCTGCGCAAGCGCTGGGCATACAAAATTCAAAAGGGACGTTGGACTTTAACAGCGATGCCGATTTCATTTTTCTTGACGAAAATCTCGATGTGCAGTTGACATACATAAGCGGGCAGCTGGTTTGGCAAAATTCCAAAATGAGTGATCCCCTTAAAGCTCTGAAAGGTTAGTAAGATGGGCCACTGAACTTGACATTGGTGAGTGATAGGTTACAACAGCTGCATAGCAATCTCATTCCATTATAGCAGGTATTAAGTTTAACTTGACGATCTGAAAGCAAGGTGTTAACCAAAAACCTAATGTTCATTCTGTGCAGTGTTAAAAAAAAACTGCCCACGAAGAAGTGTACCACTTGCTTGCACCAAGTTTTTTGGTGCATTGTGCAAAAACAAGGTGTCCCTATGAAAAAGTAACTTTTTAAAAATATATAAAAGTATTGCTTTATTGTTCTGATCTTTGTTGGTTCTATCAAGTACTATTCTATTTTATATACATTTTTTAAAAAGACTGAGTAAAATCTAAGGGGTATCTTCTAATGACGCCATGTGTCGGAATGGTTTTGGTATCCTCCTCCCGTTATCCAGCTTCCGAGGACTCGGCCAACTGCGCAACATGGAGAAAGAAGTTAGTTATTGCTCATCGTAACGCAACCAAGATGGACATCGAAAGATGCGTGCGTACCTGGAAGCCAGTTTGTGCGGAAACGATTCCACCAATCGTTTCCAATGATGCACGTGAGGAAATTGCGCAGGATCAACGTTCACCGTCTCGATGGCTCGCAGAATATCCAGGTCCGTTTTGGTTGGCTCCAAACTGAAAACAAAAAGCGCTGGTTGTAAAAACAAAAACCAAATCCCGATCATTTAATTAAATTGTCTTACCCCATGATGAAGACAGGTTCAAGATCGACACCCTCGCCCGAACATTGGTCACTAAAGATGCTAGCTGCCGTTAGATAGCCATCACTGCTGGATGCTTCGTCATCAACGTCGTCGTACGATGCTGTGAACAAAACGTGGAATTTAAAAGCTTGATAGAGAGATGAACGAAGAAGTTAAGTCACTCAACGTACCACAAGTTGTTGTTGAGCTGTCATTTGCAATGCTGTCGATCTGGTTCGAAGGACACTCGTCTTCATCGTACCACGAACATTCGCAGCGGTCGTTTTCAACCCCTTGTCCAAAGACGAGAGATCGCAATAAACTGACGAGACAATCTGCGTGTTGTTGGACACCCGAATGGAAAAATAAGCGTTTTTTGACACGAGAAGAGTTATGGCGAACGATTTCGGTATCTTCGTCGGACGAGTACTGTTCATCGAACCAGCCAGTTTTGCCAAAGAAAAGTGTTGCCACTTCATCATCATCCTGAAGCCCTTCATTTATTTTGGAAGCCACTTTAGAATGGACACGTTGCACGCTATAGTCCGCAGGTAGTCCGGATTTTTGTACGTGAATGACAATGTCCCGCAACATCTTAGCGGGTTGAAGGAAGAATTGCTTTGGATCTTTCAGAGAAAAGGGTGTCTCGACGGCTTTAGTCATTTCCATCACAATTTGATTGGCGACGACGATACACGTTTGATCCATGACGTGACTCGTGTGATCGGCAATCGCATTACACGTTTGAGCTGTGTAGTGACTCATGCTTTCATTGCAATCGACAGTATTTTTGCGATAGCCCTGGTCCACTTTTGGCGAGTTTAAAATCTCCGGTGATTTTGAATCGGACAAAAATGAATCATCATCCAAATGGATCTTTTTGAACGCCTGACATAAAGAGGTCATGCCACTCGATGTAAAGCTAACGTCCTGCCAATTGACGACGACGGAACTAGCAGTAGTGAAGCTTTCATCGGAATCGTAGTCATCTTCAAATTGTTTCTGCAATGACGGAATGACTTTAGAATGCATGCTTTCAATTGAAACTAACACAACACAACACCACTGACGCTGACCTTGACGCTGTTTTGTTGTTGCAAATGTTTCTCGAGCAGCTCTAGTCCTTCTGGGCGTGATAAGTCGCTGTACTGTTCTAAAAAGCACCACCATTCTTGCCATTTGATTTCATTCTGCGTTGCAAGTTTCCTGGAAAAATTTGGAATTGACATTGTCAGTTCAAATAACAGTTTGAAGACAAATACGGACTAAAATAAATAAATAAATAAATAAATACCTCGCTACACATTCCAAGCCCTTTTCGTAATCGGACAGTCTGACATCGTCCAACTGAACAGATTTCGTACTGGGAGAACCATTTTTTCCGCTACGACGTGGTGTTGATTTAAGCAGTTGTTGAAAATCACGAGCCTGTAACACAGCAAAGTGAGCGGAGAAGCAATTTTTCAAACAAATTCAAACAAAACAAAGGTAATACTACATTACCTGACTCGGTGTCATCGGCCCTGCAAAAGCACTAAGCGTGTAAGGTTTGTTCGTCAATCGTGGGTGGACGCATGGTGTCAAATCGCGCTGCGGTGACCAAGGTTCACCAACAATGGGTGGCGAGGAATCGTCCTCCGTCCTCAGAATGGGAATAAAAAATTGATCTACGGCAAAATTGGGTTAGTTTCGCTTTTATTCATTGGTCCGTGATTTTAAAGCGAACGTTGGCAAGATAGATAGATACCTTGAAGATAAGATCGGATCTCATTTTTGAGACCTTCGTCGTCTTCTGTACATTGGCTGCACACCAGCTATTTAAAGGAGAAATAGGCTAGTTAGTGGTTTGTCTTTTTAGGATGGAAAAACCGTTTATAGGAAATCATGTGAAATAAAATAATACATCTCTTGGTGATTGTCCAGCTTTGTTTCGAATGTCCACTTCACAGATCGGATAAGCTCGCAAGATCCTGACGACGCCCACTGCACCAACTTTACAAGCAAAATGCAGAGGAGTTTCGCCAAGCTGCATTAAAGAAAAGAAAACCACGGTATTCGCACAGCAGTCAGCCCAACAGTTCAACGGTTAACCTTTTTTTAACAAGAACCTTTTTCTCTGGCATGTTGAGGTAGAGGTCGAGCAGAAACGACATTCGCTTTTGCAGAGTAGTTTCTTCATCATCCGGGTAAAGCAATTTCACAAACGACGTATTCTCGACGGTTTCTAAGATGAGCTTAGCCAGCTCGGGCCGATTCGATTTGGCCGCAAAGTGCAACGCGTTGTAACGAAACCATGCCTGGAAAAATTGCAAAGATGAAACGAAGATCTACTTTCAAATACAAATTGTATATTGTCGTCGTTATCGACCACTCGCCTGCAAAAGCGTAGGTGTATCCCCGCTACCGATGAGACATCGTGGGTTGCCCCAGACGGTTCGTCGAAAGAAGTCGGCATCACCGTTAACAATTGCCGCACGCAACAGCGCCAAGTCGTGGAGTTCTGGCGTTGGAAACGGACTGGGTTTTTCCCCGACGAGCGGTATTACTTCCGTAATCTGCCCTTCGTTCGTTGCGGGTGCCTGCGGAACAAACTGGCGCGCTTGTTCCAACGAAGCGAAAACTTTTAAACGGGCCCCTTTGAATTCTTTCATCAGCTGAAGCGCTTCTTTTTGATTTTGAAATATTCTTGGCTCATCACCGATCCCTACGCAAAAAAGTGGCAATAGTTCATGTTGATTCAGAAAGGTTTTATTTATTTGTAGTTACAAGTTACTTTAATTAACTTTAGCCTTAACAAATTGTTATTTGTTGATGGTCAACTGTTTACTCACCGAGATCACCAAACACGGCATAGTACTTTGAGCATTCTTCGGGCCTCATGGTGTTTTCATCAATAAAATAAAGATAACTAGAAGTCGTTGGTGACAGGGGTCTTCGAGATTAGAACTAAGATAAAATCACGAAAGGTGTTGCAATGTTGAATATGGCATTGCGCCGTAGATGGTTTAAGCTGAAGGCTGAAACCTTCATGACCCTTTTGAACCGACGGAGGGGGGGGGGAGAGGTTTATGTTTTGAATCAAGATTTCGGAATTTAAAAGTGTTATCGAACTTTTAAAACTGTATTTTATGTATTTATATCAATACAATTTTAGTATTTTAATTTTTATTTACTAGAATGAAACGTTTGAAATAAAAGTTTAAAAGAATTGTAATATGTATTAGTTCAGATAATTGTCCAATGCTAGGGCCGTTTTCACTTTGTACCCTTTTAGCGCGAAAATCGTCCAAAGACAGTCGATTACGGCAACGTTCACGTTGGACGCAGCTTAGTTGTTAGTCCAAGGACGCAGTTTTGCTGAAAAAG